>VDFB02193867.1:44908081-44971676 GCA_007258455.2 Sequoia sempervirens | reverse complement strand
TTATACCTTTCCCATTACCTTGGATCGTGACAGCAACAATTTTTGTTTCATCTCTGGAGTCAGATCCAAGATCTTGTTGAATCACTACAACAGTCTTTTGCTTGCCTTTATTTCCTCCATATCTTTTCGGCCTTAACTTTGGATGCAACTTCCATCACTTTGAATCGTCATGCCCCTCTATGGGTTTATCACCCTCTTTCTTAACTGTAGTTGTCTTCTTCCCTTTTCCCTTGTATTTGTCTTTGTCCTTACCCTTAGACTTACCCTCGGACTTAGATGGATTCTTTGAGAAATTATCACTGAAAGTGTTCTTACTCCTTGACTCTAAATGAGTGGGTTAGATAGATACTTCATCTAGATTATTAGGACTCAACATTAGAATAGTATGTCTTAGGTAAGAATGCAAACCACATATGTACTTAAGTAGTGTATCCTGAGTATACAAGGGAACATTTAAAGCAATAGCCCATTTCCTGAACTCATGGGTGTAATCCTGGACAGATTGCCCCTTACCTTGCCTAAAGGTCTACCAATTCATGGTTAATTGTTGCATGTAGCCTAAAGGGTAGAATTGGTTTTTAAGGGAAGCAAAAAATTCCATCCAAGTCATACTAACATTACCATGGTGAGCAATTTCTTCCTAAGTCTTACTCTCCCACTAGGTGAGAGTTGTACCTCCCAACCAAAGAGTGGCTAACTAGATCCTAGAAGCATCTTCTATTAGGCCTTGAATCCTACAATACACTTCTACTTGCTAGACCCAATCATCTAACTTTTTGGCATTTAACTCCCCATAGTACTTAGGTAATTCAAATTTTACATCTAGTTTAATAACAAGCTTAGACTTTCTCTTGAAAGGATTAACAGTAGTAGAAGAAGAAGAAGGGGAAGAAGGGGAAGAAGAAGAAGAAGGAGAAGATGGAGGAGATGGGTTTTCTAGAGTTTTCCTCTCTATATTCCTGATCTTCCTGCTTCCTTTGCTTCGAAGAACCACCCTTTTTGCGCTTATTCTTATCTGCATAAAGCTCTTCCACTGTCAGCTTCATGTTAAGAAAATCCTTCTGGAAACTCTTCTCATCAAGCTCCAAGCTTTTTCCACCACCTACTTCTTCCATCTGTGATGATGGATTAGCTCTTTGTTTTATGATCTTAGGATTATATTCTTCTAGCTTGCCTTAACCTTGTTGAATCTTGTATCTCGTTAACATTCAGTTCTGCAATACTAGTCACACAAAGCTCTGATACCAAACTTGATCTAATTTAAGATCTATGACAATTTCTCTAAAGAATGCTTAACATTACAAAGCTTGAATTTAAAGAACTTTACTCATAACAACATAAAAAAAATTCTCAAATGAACAAAATTGAAAGAACGTGATGAGAGAAACAGAAGAGAGACAAAAGCAATAAGACAAGCCAGTTGATAACGAAGTTCGCCAAAAGGCTACGTCTCTGGGCCCCTCTCCAACAGAGTGACTGATCCGATTAAGCTCCAAAATTAGAATTACAATTGTAGTACAACTCCATCTCCTTCCAACACAATGGCAAGACGTTTCCCCATTACACAAAAATGGAATAATGTCTTCAGTATAGTCTCCTCACTCATCACCTTCTTAAAAAAATTAGAAGGCCTATACCCCCCTTTTATACATGCATTTTTCTATAATGGCTAAAACCATCATAATTAATAAAATAACTCCCCTTTAACAAAATAACCCCTTGTATTTCATTCCCAACCCCCCTTGCTATTCTAGGTTTGGCTTTATTTGATGGAAGGGGCCAGGTTGGTTCTAACTACATAGGTTAATTATACCAAAAAACCCATTTTTGGGTTTGAGAAGTAAACAAAACAAACGCGTGTTATACGTATATTTGAACCACCAAGCGGTCCAACGGTGGTTAAGAATTTTGGTTGGTTGCAGGTCACAAGTTTGACCCCCACCAACCTCTGATTTTAAACCCAATCCAAAAATGTAATAAGACAAAAGGGAGCACCGGTTGTATATGGGTAGAGGACCGGTTGTATATGGGTAGAGGACCGTTGCGTGGTGCAACGACATGAATGGAGAATTGTGTAGTGTAGGGTATGGATTCGACCCCCACCAATATTTTATTAGAAAATTCAACTGTGGACTAAAGGAGCATGTCGATGGGGTGCCACATGGTGCCATCTTATTGGGCCATTTGTCACCTTGCTATTCACTGACAGAGCTGACTGTGTAAAACCATATGCCGACTAGATTGCCTCGCTGTCTGCCACGTCACTGTACGGATGGCCACATCATCGTAAAAATTTCAACATGTCAAACTGTGATTGGTCCACCTCAACATTCGCACCGTACAACCTTCCATGCAAGCATGTTGATGTCATGCTAACATCATCAGCCATATGACTAGGTCAACTTATTTACCGCCAACTTTGACTTGTGATATCTTCTGCATACAAGCTCAAATTTTGACAAAACGAACATCATTGGGTTTGTGTCATTGAGCTCTTCGATTTTACATTGGTTTTAATAGATTTTGAGTCAAACATTTTTTTCCTTTTTGACAGCCTTAGGTACTAGTTTTACCAAACTTTGACTAGCCATAACTTGAGCATACGAGCCCCTTTTGACTCTATTCAAGTTGTGTTGGATTCAATGTCTTGAGCTCTAACTGATGGTCCTGAATTCTAGAGCATTAGGGACACTTCAATTTTTAGTGAAAAATATCCCTCAGATCATAAGTACACTTTACAACAATAAATAAAGGAAAATTTAGGTTTTTTTTAGCTAAAAAGGGCCCCAAATCCAATGTGAATGTGTACAACACATTACAACACTAGATTAAGGCAACGTTATGTCCAAGGGCCTTAGATTTAATGTGAAGGTGTAAATGAATATAATTTACAACATTAAATTAGGGTAGAGTTAGGTTTATTTAGCTTAAAAAGGGCCCAAGACCTAATGTGAATGTGTAAAACACATCACAACACTAGATCAAGGTGTACCTAAGTTAATTTTAACATTAATCATTCCTAAATAAAGCAAGAAAAATGGATACTTTTTCCATTTCCACAGCACCTACGGTTGTAAGGGTGGGGTGATCCCACAATACTAGTTTACAATTTTTAGCCAAACTGGACACTGAACTGATTGTTTCTAACCAATCTTCACTTTCAGGAACCTATAGCGGCTAAACCGTGAGGAATTTGAAGATGATGCAAACTAGTGATTTGTGACATTTTATCTGTAAATTCTAAATATATTTTTTTCAAAATTTTTGGAAATAGATTGCACTTCTTTTTTCATCTCCTTTGAAAACTAGTTTTTTTTCAGTAAACACCATTTTTAAGGAGTGATGTTTACTGTATACAATATAATTTTTTTTCCATGAAGGATAAAATTCTTTTCTTTTTGAATTTAGATTTGTAACTATGATATCTAGCACTTTCATTTGGTTTCATAGTGTTTTATTGAATATTTTTTCCTTAATCAAGTTTCGAAGTCCAACCAATTATAATTCAGACATAACCGAACCGTATACAACATAAATTTTTTTATATGTATCGAAATTCCATTTTTTTTGGTTGGATTAAGGACTTCAATATCTAGTGCACTAATATTTTTCAAAAAAAAAATTGATAATCTACTATTTTTCCACATGTGCAGAACAAAGAGCTTGATTTTTGGTGAAAAACCTATGTTTAATCAAACTAAAATAACAAATACATAATAAAACCAACACATATTAAAATTATATTCATTGGATAGCTCGTTCTGAGGACTACCATCATCTAGTTGGGTCTGTGAAGTCTTGTTATTCCTTGCATAACCACCACATTTTATTCTAGAACAAAATGGGTCCCCCTTTCTCTTTCTGGTTTTTTTTTCTTTTGGTTACTTGCTTTCCTCTTTGAAATTCTTTTGTTTCCCTCCTAATTTTGAATTTTCATCTATCTAATTTAATCTTGGTCCTATCTCAACCTAAGTTGGTTTTCTTCTTGCTAGGAATTCAGTAAAATAATTATAAGAATTGGTGGATTTATTATAATATATTTTATATGCTCTAGGGACTAATGTAGACCTTTCTTTTGTAAGATTAAATCCTACGCATGATGATATTTTCTAAGGGAAGCTCAGAGGGAAGGCATGCCTCAATCCAGTTGGTCCTAAAAATTAGTTAAGGAAAAAGTCGGCAAGACCCCAGAGATGTCAAGGTGAGCGAAATTCATGTGCAGTCAACTATTGACAAGACATCAATCTCAGTTTCGGTGACTAGGAGTTTCCCATCGGCATAGGATTTTTCCTTCGGTGAAGGGTCTCAGCAAGATCCTTATGTCTCACCGACCGGCGGCAGAAAGAATACATATTGGTGGGAGATTCTGACTTCGAGGTGAAGTCTCGGTGACTTCTTTATGTCCTACCGACTAGCAAGGATCGGGGTAATACTTCGACAGGCATTATGTCTTCGGTGAAGAGTCTCCCCGAGTGTCTTATTTCTTATCAACCGCCGATAAAAGGTGTGCCCTTTGATGAAAGATTTTCCTTCGAAGGGAGCTCTCGGAAAATACATTTGGTCACGCCGACAAGGCACAAAATGGGGGCATATCGGTATGACCACAAGAAAAGGTCTTGCCGACAACAGAGTTCGGAAAAAGGAGGCCTTGGTCGGTGTAAAGTCTCACCAACCAAGGGAAGTCTCAGTGACATGAAGGAGCCCACCGAAGAGTAAGTAGCATCGGCGTAGCAATTTGAGCTCGCTAAGAAGTCTCAGTGACCCGGGAAGGTCTTGGCGACGGAATCAAGCAAGCAGGGAGAAAAAGGAAAGATCGACAAAGGTCTGGCCGAAGCTCGAGGGTCTCGCTGATATGAAATTTGAGTTCGGTGAGACATATTTGAATCAGGGAGATGTCTCCCCGACAGTTGGGGGGTTTTGCCGAAGGATTCCCCTTTCGGTATAGTGTCTTGTCGAAGAGAGAAAGTCATGCCGAAACAAAAAGAAGCTGGCGCAAGAAGGTCAACAGGAGGAAATCGGGGAGACTCCAAACAAAGAAAGGGGCTTCGCTATGAGGTCATGGTGACAAGTGAGGGTCATCTCGACATGAAGGGAGGTCCCAATGAAGGACATTGAACTCAGAAAATGATTTTTTCTTCGCCATAAGGTCTGGGCGACTACGGAGAGTCTCATCGAAACAAAAGGGGCTCGGCAACAAAATAAAAGGGTCGCGATGTCTCCCCGACCATGGAATGTCCTGCCAATAGAAAGGAGACTTTGAGCGGATGGAACGGGTTCGATAAGATTTCTTGCTAACCCGATGGTGTCTCAGCGACGAGAGATGCTACAAGGGTAACTCGCCATAGCCTCTAGCCAACATTAAGAGGCCTTGCCGAAAACAAGGAGGAACTTGGTAAGGGAAGAGGAGTTCGGAGTAAGGTCTCCCCGAAGTGATGAGGTCTCCCTGACATAAGAATGTGCTCACCGAGGGATGAAAAAGGATTCGCCATGTGGTCTTTCCGAGAGCATGCAGTCTTGCCGATGTGTTTTGTGAGCTCAATATAACTTCTTCAGCTCGCCGAAACGTCTTGCCGACTGTCGAGTGTCATGCCGATGGTTGATAAAAGTGATAATCACATCGGGGAGACACGATGAGTGTCTCACGACATGTGATTTAAGGAAGACCACTCTTGACTACTTGGGAATCTGGCATGGCATGTGATCGTCCAATCAGAAGGAGTGAAAGTGGGCCATTGACTAATTGACCGCCCTTGTGGAAAAGACTAACAGAATGCAAGCAAGATGGATTCCTTCTAAGAACAGATGACGATGGATCAGTTCAGGCGACAGTGTTCAGATCTGCAAGGAGGCCCGATGGTGCTTCCAGAGGACGGTCAACGTACAGAGAAGTCTAGAACAGAAAGGAAGCCGAAGGGAAGAGGAAACTGTGACTCATAGGGATAGTTGTAGTGACTACTAGCAAGGAGGTAGATTAGTATTGATGGAGATATTCTGAGCATTCAAGGCGACTCCAACAGAGTTTGAAGGTGGACATAAAGACATAAGAGTTAATGCTGCAGCTGCCAAAAAGATCTCAAAAGGCTTCTCTTGAGGATAGAAATCCTTCATCAGCATGGACAGTAGGGCTTCACATTGAATGCAACTTTGACTCTTCTCGGAAAGATCTGAGAGCCGACTCTCCTGGAAGCAGATATTTTGTAAACCCTAATACAGGGGGACAGCGCATTCTTTTGGTACATTCTGTATATATGGCATTCTTCCCTTTTTGTAAAGGTTAGAACTTTTAAGAGACAATTAGGATTAGAACTAAAAAAATCTAGGAATTAGTCAGTTAATAGAAAGAGATAGAGTTGCATCTTGATTATGAGTAATGAGAGCTTCTTTTGTCTTCTTGTCTAGTAGTAAAGTTTAGTATTGGCTATAATGTATTTTCCAAGTTCTTTTAGTGTAGTGGGAAACAATCTGGAATCGCAGATTCTCTGTACACTAGTGATTGTGCCAGCCTTGTAAATATTGCTTATCTGTTTCACTAACAGTAGAAGCAATCAGAGTTTAATCTACTTCATATTGTGTTCCTCAATGATATTTGTTTTAAGTTAATCATTTGATTTGAGAATCTTTCAAGGATTGAAGTCTTATTGTATGTTTTGTTTAAATGGTAACTTAAAATCTGTCATTTGAAATCAACATTGTGAATGAATGAGACTGTGTGTCAATCACAAGTTTATTTCGTTCTACAGTTTTATGTTTAGGGAATCCTTGAAGGGTAATAAGTCTGGTTAATTTGGATGAAGTATCATTCTTCTTTGTCCCAAAGCCCTGATCTATATTTTGTTGTTTCTTTAAAAACCCTAGTTAAATTAGGTTTTATTTCATGCTTGATCTTAGAACGATCTAGAAGCCCAACACCAGCAGGCCCCTTGAACATTACTGTTACATTGACCAACTGAGCAACATTAGCACAGTTGAGAACCAACTACATAGACCTTGGGAGCTAAGATATCCATGTGATCATCTTTCTCTTTCAGGAGAAACAAAGTAGCAATATTATGTTTGCATGTTGTTGTACCAAAAGCACCGTCAACAAAAACTGGTGCTAGAAGGAGGGAAACCTAGAAGGGAAAACTGGATAAAGCTCAGTCTTTCTCATCAGAGAAGCCCCACAGAGTTCTTCGATCAGCTGAAAATCCATCACCATTGATAGAACTCAAGACCCCAACAAGACACAAGGTTCGCCAAACTGGGGCCACCATCATACCACCCTTATCAGCTCCACTCACTCCACCAGGCTTTTCACCAATACCCCAGTGGATACCTATTAATCCATCACCACATCCATCTCAATTGTCATCACAGCTGGTTCAACCCATACAACAGCTGGCTCACCCACAGCCACCACTACCAATGGAATTCTTTCAGAATAATCCCTCTCCATTGGGGACTATCCCTGGAGGTTTTCACGATATGCCCAAGAACCCTGAGAAATTCTTCCCTAAGTATATTCACGGTGAGTCAAGGAGTGCTGAAGAGCACATACAAGCTTTCAAGGATGTTTGTACCAGGGCTTAGATAGCTCACCACGACATAGTCTGTAGGTTGTTTCCTTACTACTTAGGGGACATGGCATACAATTGGTACCTTAATCTTCCTCAAGGTTCCATTCTAACCTGGACACATTTGGAAAATGCTTTCATCAACCAATTCAGGGTTTATGTGGACCCAGCTCTTTTATATCATCAATTTGCTACCATCGGGAAGGAACCAGGTGAATCCTTTCCTTTATTCAATACCAGATTCCAGCGAATGTATAGGAGATTGCAAGATCCATATCTAGTCACTGAGAATAGTTCCATCCAAGCTTACTTTAGAGCTATAGATCCCCTGCTTGGTTTGTTCTTGCAAAGGACTTATCAACCAACTGATATTGATTCTCTATCCAAAGTCTATCATCTAGCCATCAAGCTACAGCAGCAAATTAGTTCTCAACAAGGAGGCTTGGGAGGAGGTTTCCCTCCGATAGGATATTAGATGCATAGCCCAACTCCTCTGTTCAATACTGTCCCAGGAATGTCTCCTTCCCACTATGGGCATATATCTGAATTGCAAACTCAACCTCCTGTCACATTCTTTGCTATTGGAACTTCCGATCCCTTTCAACAATCACAGCTTCCTCAAAGTTCCCATGGTCATTAGAACCAAATTGGAGCACCAAATCATGGTGGTCAACCACCTGCTGCTAAGAATGTGGAGAGTGAGAAGACAGTCTAGCTTACAAACGAGGTAGAAACCTTGAAGAAAACGTTGTCCCAAGTCACCAATGACATGGCTCAACTTTGATTAAACCCCTCCCAAAACAATCAGGGTAGCTATCAGAATCATAACAATTACAACCAAAGGGGTTATCAAGGCCAAAACTCCTCTAATCAAGGGTACCAGAACCAAAACAAAGGGTATAACCAAAGTCCAAACAACAACAGGCAATGGAATACAGGGCCCAATAATGGGGGAGTTTCTCATAACTATCAAGCAAATGAGGAAAGAACACATACTGCAAACGTGGCTGACCTCAACTTCATGACCAATTAGTGCAGGCTGCATGATACTGCGACCCATTTTGAGGTGAACTGCCCTCAGATGGAGAAAGTTGTCAAGATGGCATACAAAGATGCCCATACATTCCAGGGGAATTCAAACAAAGGAGGTGACTTGCTGGATACTGCAATGGCTTATGATATCTTTGAAGAAGAGCCCTCATTCCCAATGCAAAGTGAGAATGAACCAAAGGAAGATTCATATGATGCCTAAGCCTTTCAGTCAAAAGGAAGACACTTCCTGAGGAATCAAAGTAGGGGGCCATTCACTACATCAGTGCCACCTAATCACATGGTGGCTCCAAATCAAGGTGCTGATAATAATCCTCCTCCACCAAAAGGCCCACCAGACTTCCATAATAAGGGTAATTCCTCTGCCATTTTCAAAAGTAATTCAAGTTATAATATAGAATTTGATGTTGTTTCTGAGATGCAGAGACAAAATTTATTTGTCATTCTTTGAAATCTTAAAGTGGTGCCCTGATCAAAGGGTAATAGTGTTGAAAGCTTTAGAACTAGCTGATAAATCAAAAGGAAAAAACAAGGTTGTGCCTACTGCAGACATGAATGCAGCCTTGTACAGAAATAAGATAGGTACCCCACCGTTTCTCCTGAGTTTAAGAATTTGTGGGAAGAATCTACATAAATGTTTGTTGGATTCAGGAGCTTCAGGCAATGTCATGCCATATTCTATATGTAAGAAATTGGGATTGGACCCTATCCAAACTAACAAGAAGGTCATCCAACTTGACAAAACAGAAATTAACGTAGTTGGAGAATTGAAAAACGTACATGTACAAGTAGGATCAGACCCTAGGATTCAAACCGATATAGATGTCCAAGTGGCAGACATCCCAGAGACTTATGGTATGTTACTAAGCAGAGATTTGATGAAAAGTTTAGGGGGATATCTTTCACTTGAATTTTCACATATGTGGCTACCATGGAGAGGGATCCCAACTCAGATTAGGATTGAAAGTGAGCCCCGCCTCAAGCACATCATCATGGAATATGATTGCTCCAATGAGGTAGCCTATTTTGAAACTGGGATAGGTGTTTATAAAAGAGAAGAAGCTTTAACCTTTTCTATTTTTGATCCTGAAGAACTGCCCATACAAAAGCTCCCTGATCTTATGATTGACAAAAATCAGCACCTGGGCATTAGTCAAAAAACTACAGCAAGATTAGCTGGTCTTGGGAGAAGATGTAGATCTACAAAGTCTCCTGCTCCCCAATTGGTGCAGGGTACATTACCAAAATCATTCTGAACTGACTTGCCAGCCCTACATTGACATTTTAAATCATGTTTCCAAAGCTGAGGAAGCTAGCACAAGCCACCCTGAGACCATTGCAGATCGCTTCTCATTTGAAGCCAAGGAAGCAACAATGCTAACTAGGGATAGGACACTTCCAAAAGAAATTCCTTCCCAAATTGAACTGGCCTCAATCACGTCTTAACCAGCATACTCATGTGGAACAACCCCAAGGCTTTCTCAACATTCCTGTATTCATGAATGTACCAAAAACTAAGGGGCCAGCCAAAGAAACAAATGACTATCAGAAGGATAGCCACAGGTCAGATGATACAACTGAGCCAACATCAGAAAGTATACTTAAATAAACTGCAAAACACTTTTTCCCTGTGTCTGATGTAGAAGATCAAACAGCCCTACCTATGGCTCATTCTATCCAAGCACCCATAACAACTTCAAAAGGACCAACCCTAGCTCACGATCAGCTATGGACCCTCACATTTGATGGATCCAAATCTAAGACAGGTAGTGGTGTTGGAGTTGTACTAACCAAGCCTAAAGGGAAAGCATTCTTTGCTTCTTACAAGTTGCAATTTGGATGCACTAACAACGTGGCAGAGTATGAAGCTCTGGCACAGGGACTGATGTTTGCACACAAGGTCACTGCCTTGATGGTCAAGGGAGATTCAGAAATTGTTATCAAGCAAGTACGCAGCCAGTACACCTGTCACAATAAAATGTTGGTAGCATATAGAAACAGGGTATGGAATCTAATCGAAGATTTTGATGCCTTTGGGATTAGCTTAATCCCTAGAGAAGAAAATCGGATAGCTAATTCATTGGTTGTTGCTGCAAACACCCTGGAACCTATGCAAGGCTCCAAGCTTAAGAAATTCTCAGTGGAATTAATTTCCACCCCTACAGTTCCTGACAACATCACGAACTTTCAAGTATTTGATGATGACCGACATATTCTTGCTTTCTTTGCAAGCTCAGATGTTTTTGAGGGGAAAATTATTGATGAGTTCAACAAAAATCAAGGGGATTGGAGCCCTGAGGAATGTGATACAGAAGGAGTTCTTAACTTAAAGAATAATAACATTCCCAAGGGAATGGTGGCCTTGGAGAGAATTTTTGACTCAGATCCAAGGGCTCGAGAGAAGATATCAGCTGAAGAAAAGGGAGGCGAATATGAGACAGTTAACCTAGTTGATTCTGGCCTTGAAAGGAATGTCTACATAGGGAAAGCATGCCCCAAAGTAATCAGGAAAGACATATTGAAGGCACTTAAGAAAGATATTTCCGCAATTGCTTGGGGATATGAAGACTTAAAGACATTTGATGCTACTATAATGACTCATATTATTCCCCTAAAGCCTGAAGCTAAGCCATTTCGAAAAAAATAACGCCCTGTTAATGCTTTGATAAGGAAGTCCAGAAGCTGCTCTCTACAAGGATAATCTTCCCTATCCGCCATTCAACCTGGGTGGCTAACTTAGTCCCAGTTCGTAAGAATGGGGAGATCAGGCTGTGTGTCGACTTCAGAAATCTCAATAGAGCCTCAGAAAAGGATAACTACCTGCTTCCTTCCTTGGATGAAGTCTTGTAGACCATCAACGGATCTCAAATGATATCATTCTTGGATGGTTACTCTGGATATAATCAGGTAATGGTCAACTGTGAAGAAAGAATGAAGACAACCTTCACTACGAAATGGGGAAATTTTGTATACAGAAGGATGCCATTTGGTCTGATAAATGCTGGAGCAACTTTCTAGTGTGCCATGGACATAGCGTTCAAGGACCTAATCGGTAAGTGCATCATTGTCTATATGGACGACCTACAGTGTTCTCCAAGGACCGACTGAATCATGTTGCGGACTTAGCCAAAGTTCTTGAGAGGTGCATCTGATATGGCGTCTCATTGAATCCAAAAAAGTGCGTGTTCAGGGTTTCTGAAGGGAAGCTGTTGGGACACATAATTTTTGAAAGAGGAATATCAATCGACCCAGATCAAGTCGAATCCATTTTGAAGATCACCTGCCAGGAAGCAAGAAAGAAATGAGGTCTTTCTTTGGGAAAATCAACTTTGTGAGAAAGTTCATCACAGGCTTTGCTAAAATCATGAAACCATTGAATGAGATGATGAAGAAAGATGCCAAGATAGAGTGGACTAAGGAAGCAAAGGCCACATTCTCACAAGTCAAGTGATCCATCTCAGAAGCACCCGTGCTCACCAACCCTGACTATCTCAGATCGTTTTACATCTACTCTTTTGCCTCTAAGCACTCATGTGCGGCTGTTTTAACTCAAAGAAAAGGAGAGGTAGAGGAGAGGCCGATTGCATTCATGAGCTCTCCATTCAAAAATATAGAAATAAAATATCCACCTCTGGAAAAGTAAGCTTTCACGCTGGTTCGGGCTATCAAGAAGTTTCAGTATTACATCCTTCGAAGCCAAGTCGTAGCTGTAGTTCCTGACGTGGCTGTGAAGTCCCTACTCATGCAGAGCGAGCTGGGAGAAAGGAGAGGCAAATGGATGGCCATCCTACAAGAATTCGACCTGGAGATACACCCTATGAAGCTAGTCAGGGGCACGGGCTTATCTCAGTCCATAGCTAACGTTGGCGAAAACATCATCTATCAGCAATACACGACCCAGCTTTTCTCTAACGACCCTTGGTATGCTGATATCATTTGCTTAATGCTCCATAATCGATGCCTAGAAGAAATGAATGCAACTCAAAGGAGGGCCTTAAGACTGAAGAGTTCTCATTACATGCTCAAAGGAGGGTTTCTATATAGGAGGAATTTCAAAGGAGTATACCTGAGATGCCCTGATCATCAAGAGGCTAAACATGTGATCTCTGAGTTCCATGGGAAACATGGCACAAGTCATGGGTCTGCAGATTCTTTGGCACACCAGATCCTCAGATCTGGTTATTATTGGCCCTGTGTATTCAAAGATGCCCATCATCATGTGAGGACATGTCACACCTGCCAGATTTCTACATCAAAGGAATGCCATGCAGCCATGCCATTACAGCTTGTCTATGAGGTAAGGCCATTTGCCCAATGGGCACTAGATTTTATTGGGGTGATTAATCTGAATTCTTCTGCAAGACACAAGTTTATCTTGACTGCTACTGATTATTGCACAAGATGGACAGAGGCTATACCCTGTAAGAACAACACCACAGAGGTAGTGATCAAGTTCCTCACCGAGTGCATCACTACAAGGTTTGGGGTACCCTTCGCTCTGGTATGTGACAACGGCTCTGCTTTTTCTTCTACTGAGTTTATTTCCTAGGAATATGATCACAAGATTGTCTTAAAGTATTCTTCAAATTATTACCCACAAGGAAATGTAGTTGCAGAGTCAACCAATAAGAATCTCTTAGGGGTAATTAAGAAACTGTTAGAGCACAACCCTAGAGACTGGCATACCCAACTGAGATTCTCATTATGGGAAAATAGGACTAGGATTAAGGCTGCTTTAAACACCTCACCCTTCAAGCTGGTATATGGCCAAGAGCCTGTCTTTCCTATCCATCTGCAAATACCTATCCTTGAGTTCATGCAGAAATTCTACTCTAGTGACAATAGGATAGAAGTCAGACTAGCTGCTCTGTTGAAATTAGAAGAACAGAGAGATACCGCATTGCAACAATTCTCTAGGCACCAGGCTGTTGTCAAACATTGGTTTGAAAAAAGAGCTAAAATTAAAGCTTTTAGGATATTAGACCTTGTGTTGCTTTGGGATAAAGCTAGTGAAAAGAAGGGCAGCCACCAAAAATTTGATAAACTCTGGCTAGGTCCTTATCAGATTGTTGAAATCCTGGGGGAAAATGTTTTCAAACTGAGTAGCTTGACTAGAGAACCTGTTTTATTGCCTGTCAATGGGCAGTTCCTTAAGCATTATTTTCAGTCATGAGGCTAGTTAATTTTTGTTCTGCTTGTAAGTAATTTGTTGTTCTTTATGTAAATAATTTGTATTTTTGTAAATACTTTCTATGTTTTTGCTTGTAAGTAATCTGTTGTTCTTGGTGTAAGTAGTTCGCTCTTTGTTTGTAAATAGTTTTCTGGTTGTTTGTTTGTTTTTCCCTTTTTTTCTTTTTGTTTCCCTGGTTCTGTGGTTTTTGTTTTTGTTTTGATCTTTGGGGTTGATCTATTTCTTTCCATCTTGGAATGGTGGTTGATTATTTGAAGCATACTTTGGTCGCTAGGAGAGAAGTGGTTTATGTGTTTTCAAGCTTTCTGATTGGGTGATTTTGTCCTAAACTCTTTGTTTCATGCTTGTTGTCAATAAGAGTTGTGAGAGTTTTGAAGATAAGGTGCAAAGTAAGTAACCATCATTAGCTCCTCTAAATCTTTCACAAATCACTAAGATCATCTCCTTTGTATCGGTACATCTATCCTAAGACTATGGTGTTGCAAGATTTGAGTGAAAAATTCGATTCCCAAGTGTTGTCTTGAGGTCCATGGAAGTTTTCAACCCAGATCAGATGTTAAACATGTGACATATTGAAAAGAACTAAATGGAATATCTGAAACTCTATGAGAAAAGAAAAAAAGGAGAGAGAAAAGAAAAGAATTATCTAAAGAAAAAAGAGAATTCAATATGAATGGGTGATTCCAGTATCTCTACTAGGGCTATGGATGTCTGACTGGCAGTAGAGCAATGTTGTGAGGAAACTAGAGGTATCTTCGTCGGGGCTATAGATGCCTGACTAGCAGCGGAGCAATGCCCAGGATATCATTGCACGACAGCTAAAAGGAATCAACTTATGTAGCTCAAATCTTACACATTGTTGTTCAAAAGATAGGGAAAACTTTATGAAAGGATGATACACTATCAAGCACACACATGATTCAAGGCTAGTTACTGTTGGCTTACATTTGAGATTCTAGCTCAACCTTGCTTATTAAAACTGACCCAACTGGAGTTGTGTCAGTCATGAACCAGGAGTTCTGGGTAGTTGAAGCCTTCACCTTCTTGAAAATGGTTAAGCCATTTTCCCAGCCAAGTCACCATTTGTTATTCCTTGCATAACCACCCCATTTTATTCTAGAACAAAATGGGTCCCCCTTTCTCTTTCTGGTTTCTTTTTTCTTTTGGTTACTTGCTTTCCTCTTTGAAATTCTTTTGTTTCCCTCCTAATTTTGACTTTTGATCTATCTGATTTAATCTTGGTCCTGTCTCAACCTAAGTTGGTTTTCTTCTTGCTACGAATTCAGTAAAATAATTATAAGCAATGATGGATTTATTATAATATATTTTATATGCTCTGGGGACTAATGCAAACCTTTCTTTTGTAGGATTAAATCCTACGCATGATGATATTTTCTAAGGGAAGCTCAGAGGGAAGGCATGCCTCAGTCCAGTTGGTCCTAAAAATTAGTTAAGGAAAAAGTCGGTAAGACCCTAGAGATGTCAGGGCGAGAGAAATTCATGTGTAGTCAACTATCGACAAGACATCAATCTGAGTTTTGGTGACTAGGAGCTTCCCATCGGCATAGGATTTTTCCTTCGGCGAAGGGTCTCAGTGAGATCCTTATGTCTCACCAACCGGTGGCAGAAAGAATACATATCGGTGGGAGATTCTGACTTCGAGGTGAAGTCTCGGCGACTTCTTTATGTCCTACCGACTAGCAAGGACCAGGGTAATAGTTTGGCAGGAGTTATGTCTTCGGTGAAGAGTCTCCTTGAGTGTCTTATGTCTTATCAACCGCTGATAAAAGGTGTAACCTTCAGCGAAAGATTTTCCTTTGAAGGGAGGTCTTGGCGAATACATTTGGTCATGCCAACAAGGCACAAAATGGGGGCATATTGGTATGACCACAAGAAAAGGTCTTGGTGATAACAGAGTTCAGCAAAAGGAGGCCTCGGTCGGTGTAAAGTATCACCGACCGAGGGAAGTCTCAGTGACATGAAGGAGCCCGCCGAAGAGTAAGTAGCATCGACATAGCAATTTGAGCTCACTAAGAAGTCTCGGCAACCCGGGAAGGTCTTGGCGACAAAATCAAGCGAGCGGGGAGAAAAAGGAAAGATCGACAAAGGTCTGGCTCAAGCTCGAGGGTCTCACCGATATGAAATTTAAGTTCGGTGAGATGGATTTGAATTGGGGAGATGTCTCCCTGACAGTTGGGGGTTTCCCTGAACGATTCCCCTTCCGGTATAGTGTCTTGCCGAAGAGAAAAAGTCACTCTGAAATAAAAAGAAGCTGGCACAAGAAGGTCAACAGGAGGAAATTGGGGAGACTCCAAACAAATAAAGGGGCTTCGCTATGAGGTCACGGCGACAAGCAAGGGTCATGCTAACATGAAGGGAGGTCCCAATGAAGGACATTGAGCTCAGTAAATGATTTTGTCTTCGCCATAAGGTCTGGGCGACTACGGAGAGTCTCACCGAAACAGAATGGGCTCGGCGAGAAAACAAAAGGGTCATGATGTCTCCCTGACCATGGAATGTCCTACCGACAGAAAGGAGACACTGAGCGGATGGAACGGGTTCAGTAAAATGTCTTGCCGACCCGATGGTGTCTCAGCGACAAGAGATGCTACAAGGGGAACTCACCATAGCCTCTGGACGACATTAAGAGGCTTGCTGATAACAAGGAGGAACTCGGTAAGGGAAGAGGATTTTGAGGTAAGGTCTCCCCAAAGTGATGAGGTCTCCCCGACATAAGAATGTGCTCGTCGAGGGATGAAAAAGGCTTCACCATGTGGTCTTGCCGAGAGCATGCAGTCTTTCTGATGGGTTTTGTGAGCTCGATATGACTTCTTCAGCTCATCGAAACATCTTGTTGACTATCGAGTGTCATGTCGATGGTTGATAAAAGTGATAATCACATTGGGGAGACACAATGAGTGTCTCACTGACATACGATTTAAGGAAGACCGCTCTTGACTACTCGGGAATTTGGCGTGGCATGTGATGATCCAATCAGAAGGAGTGAAAGTGGGCCATTGACCAATTGACCGCCCCTATGGAAAAGACTAACATAATGCAAGCAAGATGGATTCCTTCTAAGAACAGATGATGATGGATCAGCTTGGGCAATGGTGTTCAGATCTGCAAGGAGGCCCGATGGTGCTTCCAGAGGACGGTCAACGTACAGAGAAGTCCAGAACAGAAAGGAAGCCGAAGGGAAGAAGAAACTGTGACTCATAGGGACAGTTGTAGTGACTACTGGCAAGGAGGTAGATTAGTATTGATGGAGATATTCTGAGCATTCAAGGTGACTCCAACAGAGTTCAAAGGTGGACACGAAGACAGAAGAGTTAATGTTGCAGCTGCCAAAAAGATCTAAAAAGGCTTCTCCTGAGGATAGAAATCCTTCATCAGCATGGATAGCAGGGCTTCACATTGAATGCAGCTTTGACTCTTCTCAGAAAGATCTGAGAGCCGACTCTCCTGGAAGCAGATATTTTGTAAACCCTAATGCAGGGGGACATCGCATTCTTTTGGTACATTCTGTATATATGGCATTCTTTCCTTTTTGTAAAGGTTAGAACTTTTAAGAGACAGTTAGGATTAGAACTAAAAAAATTTAGGAATTAGTCAGTTAACAGAAAGAGATAGAGTTGCATCTTGATTTTGAGTAATGAGAGCTTCTTTTGTCTTCTTGTCTAGTAGTAAAGTTTAGTATTGGCTGTAATGTATTTTCCAAGTTCTTTTAGTGTAGTGGGAAACAATCTGGAATCGCAGATTCTCTGTACACTAGTGATTGTGCCAGCCTTGTAAATATTGCTTATCTGTTTCACTAACAGTAGAAGCAATCAGAGTTTAATCTACTTCATATTGTGTTCCTCAATGATATTTGTTTTAAGTTAATCATTTGATTTGAGAATCTTTCAAGGATTGAAGTCTTATTGTATGTTTTGTTTAAATGGTAACTTAAAATCTATCATTTGAAATCAGCACTGTGAATGAATGAGATTGTGTGTTAATCACAAGTTTATTTCATTCTACAGTTTTATGTTTAGGGAATCCTTGAAGGGTAATAAGTCTGGTTAATTTGGATGAAGTATCATTCTTCTATGTCCCAAAGCTCTGATCTATCTTTTGTTGTTTCTTTAAAAACCCCAATTAAATTAGGTTTTATTTCATGCTTGATCTTAGAACGATCTAGAAGCCCGACACCAGCAAGCCCCTTGAACATTACTGTTACATTGACCAACTAAGCAACATTAGCACAGTTGAGAACCAACTACATAGACCTTGGGAGCTAAGATATCCATGTGATCATCTTTCTCTTTCAGGAGAATCAGAGTAGCAATATTTTGTTTGCATGTTGCTATTCCAAAACCACCGTCAACAAGTCTCCTGCATTTTCATCCTCAACTCGAGCTTCGAAGGGAAAAAATTTGGAGAAATTTGGTGCCAAAGGGGGAAAAGGGGGGTTTGAATGAACCTATATTCGAGTGAACCCCCCTTTCCATTAAATTTTCCTTTATTTTTCATTGCAGGAAATGTGGAATATGGTGGGACTCAACATTAAATAAGTTTGCTCAAAGGGGGGTTCGAGCAAACCCCCTTTGGGTTCACTTGAATCAAAAGTTTGTTCAAACCCCCAAAAACCAATTTTTTCTCCATGGGGGTGTTTTTTGTAATTTCCCTTCCTCATTGGAATTGTAAACCAGTTTTGTGGGTTTACCCGCCTACAAAATAATTTTCTTATGCCCTACTCCAACATGAATCCTACATGTCATATGAACCCTTGCTCGCATCGCTTTGGTGGCCTAAAAGCTTGACTTTCAACTATTTTGTTGTATTCTACAGTGGCTCTAAGCAATGGCACCCTCGATGGTCATGTTAATGATCAAATATCATGGTCATCCAAATCCCTTTTGATCACCTTTTCCTCTAGCAACTTTATTCTTAGCATGAGTGGCTTGAAAAGCTACCCTAAATCCTTCTCTAGATATCATCTCATATTCTAGAGATTTTTATTAAATAATCTATTAGTAATAGGGAGGAGTTTTTGCAAGATCACACTCTTAATTATAAATTTATCAAAGTGTGTCCAAAGCTTCCCGATCTCCATTTTTGGATCACAACAATATGTAAATATGATCTAGAGGAAGAGATATGTATTTACCTTTGTGGTAGGGGTTTTTAATCCTTAAATTTGATTCTCTCGAAGACAAAGATAAGGTACTAAAAAATAGACCATAGATTTTTCAAGGAAATTTTTTACGCATGAAACCTTGGTTTCTATCTTTTGATCCTCGCACAATTTTTTCTTTTGCATTCCTTTGGGTTCATTTTCCTTATCTCCCCTAAAATTATGAGAATTAGAGAGTTTTCAAGTTATTGGAAATGGTCTAGGTAAGTATAATGTGCTTCAAAAGAAACAACCAATTATAAAATTTCCACTTGTACACGTATGTGTTGAAATGGATCTTTCCAAAGGTCTTCCTACTGATATTTATTTGAAAATGGCAATAGATGTTGGCAGCAACTAGTAGACTGTGAAAGAATTATTTTCAAGTGTAGGAAATGCTTCTCAATTGATCATTTTACCCCTCAATATCCAAAAATAAAAGTTCATGATAAGGGAAATCATGCTTTGAGTGGCACAACCACCTAGTGGATTGGGGTTGAGCCTCATCATTATGTTATTCCACCATATACTCATATTGATTTTCATTCCTCCTTTATTCCTCTATTGGCCATCCCAAAACCAAATAAACTTCAAGACTCAATTATTGGGGATCCACATGTGGTTTCTAGAGACATTTCAAAGGCTCCAACAATTTTACGAGAGAGTGTTGTCTCCAAGATTATAGACAAATGAACACCATCTTTTGGGTAATTGATTTCCCTAATGATTGGTGATCTTAAGGTAATGATGACAATGTACAATAGGTAAAAATGATAAAAACACTAAAGATCCTTCCTTAGTTTGATCAAGAATGGACAAAAGTTAAGAGGAATAAATTTCCCCCTTTAAAACTCACACATCAAATGATGTTAAGTTCATCTAAAAAAGGGGGAAAATATTGAAATATAAAATTACTTTGCACTCCCATGCTATGATGGGTTGGAAAGAATTACAGTGACAATAGTTTTTAGAGGGGTGGTATGAGCATCATAGTTGTCCTTATGCACCCATATTCTTAGGGAATGCACTTTTTCTAATTGTATTTGTCAAAAATTTATGGGATATGTCACCCTTATGCCTAACTCATCAATCAAAAAAAAATGTAATTTCCCAAATAGTTATATTTAGGATTGTTAAAATGATTTCCATTAATTCAACAATCCACCCCAAAAATTATTTCCAATGAATGAATGTCAATGCATCAAGTTAAGGTGGGCATAGCAAAACAAAGCAATAAATACTCATAAAAAAAGAGTTTAATCTCCTACCTTATTGTTGGGATTAAGAAACATCTCAACATTTTTAAGTCCTAGCATTAATGTTAATTAATTAATTTATTTCAGCCTATGTATTAATTTTATGCAATTCCTATTATATCACTTTGTGGGACACACCCTGGTGTTCTAACATCTTATATGATAGATGACTAGGATGACATGCATCCTAAATTGGTGGAAATAGAGGTTCCACTTTGTGGATATCATTGGAGGCTTAAATTGTGGCATGTGACATAAGTTTTAAGATTTTATGACAACCATAATTGGAAATAGAATTTTCTCTGACAAGTGAGACCCTTTTCATGAAGGAGGTGTATTGCATGTCAAGTGGGACCATTTTCATGCATGCAAACTCCTTGCATGTTGATATTGGAGTGATTTTGCATAAGAAAGTAAAGATAGGTTCCTTGCATATTCATCTTCAGGTTTGCATGTATGCAATGAAGAGGACAATGACATGTGACATTTATAGGCATCCATCTTCTAACTCTATAAATATGGGTGTTCCCTTGAGGAGTTTGTTGGTATGTGGCGACTGATCATGCTATACTGTATAGCCCATGGTATACTATGCACCCCGACATGTATCCTTGTCGAGGTCCAGGGTCGGGCCGGGCCCCGGCGGGGGTTCGGGGGTGGCAGCCCCTGAGAAAAATTTTCCTCCTACTTTTTCACATCATCACCGAAAAAGGGAAAAATCAACGAAAAAGGAAAAATCCAATTTTGTAGAACCCAAAATCTAGAAGCTTCTAAGCTTGTTAAAAAGGGGTTCAGATGGGTATTACAGTATAAAAAAACACGATTATTCGCAAGATTGTAATAGGTTTTACACTAGAAAATAAAAGTATTGGATGGCTGCGGTTTGGTGGATGTAGCCTGGATTAGGTGAACCACGTTAAATTCTCTGTGTTATGATTTATTCTGTGTGTGTTTTAATTTCTCTGTTTATTACTTAAATCTGCATTTAATTATTAGATATTTGTCTTTCTAACCCTAACAAGTGGTATCAGAGTGGGTTGTGTTTCGATTATCATCTGTAGGAAAGGTCTCACAGTTGAGTGGGAGCAATGGCAGATGAGGGTAAGAAGGTTGATAAGTTTAATGGGCAGAACTATTAGTTATGGAAGATGCAGATGGAGGACTATCTCTATCAGAAGGGTTTATGGCAGCCATTAGAAGGGAAAACCAAGAAACCGGCAGCAATGTCTGATGAGGACTGGGAGATTTTGGATAGAAAGGCTCTTGGTAGTATTCGTTTGTGCCTGGCACAATCGGTGCCGTTCAATATTACAATAGCAAAGAAAACTCAAGAGTTGATGGAAACCCTAGTGAAGTTATATGAAAGGCCTTCTGCTTCGAATAAGGTATTTCTTATGAAGTGTTTATTTAATATGAAAATGGTAGAAGGTGGGTTAGTTCTGATCATTTAAAAATGAGTTTATCGGTCACTAGTCCAATTAACTTTGTAAAAGTAAACTTTGATGAAGAAGTTAGGGCTCTTTTGATTATGTGTTCTTTACTTTGGAATAGCTTGGTAATGGATGTTAGCAATTCTATTTACTGGTTCAAATACATTGAAATTTGATGATGTTGTTGGTGTTATTTTGCGAGGGAAATTTGTAGGAAAAGCTCAAGTGGAACATCCACATCAGGTAGTGTTTTTAATGCAGGCAGGGGCAAAACAAAGGAGAGAGGAAACAATTAAATCGTGGGAAGTCACGAGCAAAATCAAAGGACAAAAGGTCCCAATCTAGAGACAAGAGGGATTGTTGGTACTATGGTAAGTTGGGTCATTTGAAGAAAGATTGCTAGTCTTAGAAAAATAAAGAAGAGACAAAAAAGGAAGTAAAGAGGAAAATGTGGTAAGTAATAAATCTGATGAGGATGCTTTGATTCTTTCCCTTGATAATGCTGATGATTCTTGGGTGTTAGATTCGGGGGCTTCATTTCATGCTACCCCCCATAGAAGTTATTTTCTTGATTATGTCCAAGGGGATTTTGGGTTGGTTTATTTAGGAGATAATGAACCCTGTCAGATTGTTGGAAAGGGAAGAATCAAGATTAAGTTGCAGAATGGGAATCATTGGCTACTACGTGAGGTAAGGCATGTTCCAAAGTTAAGCAGAAATTTAATTTCAGCAGGGCAACTAGATGATAAAGGTTGTGTTGTTACATTTAGTGATAAAAATTGGAAGGTCACAAAGGGTGCCTTAGTGGTAGCAAAAGGTGTGAAAGTAGACACCTTATATCTTTGTACAGGTCATACTGTTCCTTCTACTTTAATTGTTACGGAAAAAGGGTCAATGTTCAAGAACAGTTGTTGCAGTTCAGCAGGTAGAAGATCATATAGTTGTTGTGGACTCTGAATCAACACTATGGCATAATAGACTTGGAAATATGAGTGCAAAAGGTATGAAATTACTTCATTGAAATAATGTTTTACCAGTCTAAAATGTGTTAATATGGATTTCTGTGAAAGTTGTGTGTATGGAAAACAAAAGAGAGTAAGTTTTCTCAAGGATGGGAAGCAAAAGAAAGATGAGAAATTGGAGCTTGTGCATATGGATGTATGGGGACCAGTTTAGGTATCTTCTCTCGGTGGCTCTCTGTATTATGTTACATTCATTGATGATGCAACTAGGAAGGTATGGATTTATTTCCTTAGGAAAAAATATGATGTATTTGAAACTTTTAAAAAATGGAGAAGCTTGGCTGAGAATGAGATAGGTAAAAGGATAAAATGTCTCAGATCTGATAATGGTGGTGAGTATTGTAGCAAAGAGTTTGAAGATTATTATTTATCTAATGGTATTCATAGGCAAAAAATTGTTTTGAGGACTCCATAGGAAAATGGAGTAGCTGAGCACATGAATAGAACAATAATGGAGCGTGCACGGACTATGAGATTGCATGTTAGGTTTCCTTTAAAAATGTGGGTAGAGACTGTAAACACTGCTGTTTATTTAATTAATAGAGGTCCCTCTAATTCTTTGGGTTGTGGTATTCCAGAGGAAGAATGAAAAGGTAAGAAGGTGGGTTATTCTTTTCTCAAAACCTTTGGTTGTGAAGCATTTGCACATGTAGATTTTGAAAATAGAACCAAGCTTGATGCAAAATCAAAGAAATGTGTATTTATTGGATATGGCATTGATGAATATGGTTATAGGCTTTGGGATTTTGAAAATCAGAAAATTGTGAGAAGCAAGGATGTCATATTCAATGAGAAAGTGTTGTACAAAGATTTGTTGATGCGGCATGAGAAGAAAGAAAATGATTATACAGTTTTGGATGATATTCCAAACAATGATGTTTCAGTGGTTCCTCATCTTTGAGCAGCAACAACAAATACCACAAACTCCTGTTAGATGATCTTCAAGGATAAGTAGATCTCCAGAAAGATTCTCTCCCTCTATGTATACTATTTTGTTAACTGATGTTGGTGAACCAGAATATTATGATGAAGCTATGCAGGTGGATACCAAGGTTCAGTGGGAGCATGGAATGAAAGAAGAAATGGACTCCTTACTGGAAAATCAGACTTGGGATTTATGCAAGTTGCCTGCAGGTAAAAAGGTTTTACCAAACAAATGGATTTATAGGCTGAAAGAGGAGGATGGAGGTAAGAAAAGATTTAAAGCTAGATTAGTTGTAAAGGGATTTGCACAGAAAAATTGATTTTGATAAGATTTTTCTCGATTGTTAAAATGACTTCTATTCATATTGTTTTAAATGGTAGTTGCTGAAGATTTGCATTTAGAACAACTTAATGTTAAAACAACCTTTCTCCATGGTGATTTGGAAGAGGAAATATATATGGAACAGTCACAAGGATTTGAGGTCAAAGGTAAGGAGAAACTAGTGTGCAGATTGAAGAAAAGTTTATATGGTTTGAAGCAAGCACCTCAGCAATGGTACTTGAAATTTGATAGTTTTATGGTTGAGCAAGGCTACAGTCAGTGTAATTCTGACCATTGTGTTTATTTTAAGAGGTTGGATAATTACAACTACATTATTTTATGTTTATATGTTGATGACATGCTTGTAGCAGGGTCTAACATGGATCACATAAGTGAGCTAAAACAATAGTTAGCAAAATATTTTGCTATGAAGGATTTGGTGGCAACAAAAAAAATCTTTGGTATGAAAATTTATAGAGATAGGAAAAATAGACAATTGTTTTTATCTCAGGCTAATTATGTTGAAAAGGTGTTGCAGAGATTTCATATGGAGAATGCAAAGGTGTCGACACACCTTTGCCTAGTCATGTCAAATTGACTAAGGATATGTGTCAAAGACACAAGAGGAGGAAAGAAAATGTCCAAGGTACCATATGCTTCAACTATAAATGAGTTTAATGTAGCCATGGTATGCATGAGACAGGATATTGCACATGCCGTAGGAGTTGTTAGCAGGTATTTGAGTAATCCAGGAGTTGAGCATTGGAATGTGGTAAAATGGATTCTCAGGTACTTGAGAGGTACATCCAATAAATGTTTATGTTTTGGGGGCTCTAATACTGATTTAAAAGGCTATATTGACTCAGATTTGGCAGGGGATATAGATACCAGGTGGAGTACCATAGGTTATGTATTTACAGTTGGTGGGATAGCAATGAGTTGGATTTCTTGATTACAAAAGGTGGTTGATTTATCCACCACAGGGGCAGAGTATGTTGTTGCAACAAAAGCGGCAAAGGAGATGATATGGCTGCAACTTTTCATGGATGAGTTGGGAAAAGCAACAAGCAAAAATTACTTGTTCTAGAACTGACGAGTGCTATACATCTTGCAAATAATAATTCTTCCTTGCATTCTAAAACAAAACACATACAATTGAGATATCATTTCATTCGGTCGGTGTTGGAGGATGGACAAGTCAAGCTGGACAAGATACATATAGATGTCAATCCAACAGATATGTTTACGAAGGTGGTGATAAGGGAGAAGCTGAGCTCCTCTTCAGCTTCAGTTGGCCTTCAAGGTTAAATTCAAGTATAACATAGCAACAGGGTCCAAGGTACTTATTTCCAGTGGGAGCTGTAATTGCAGTAGTGTCATCTAGGATCAGTCTCCAAGTGGGAGATTGTGTTGGTGTGGAGCCGATGCAGTCTCTAAGTGGGAGATTGTTGGTATGTGGCGACTAATCATGCTATACTGTACATCCCATGGTATATTGTACCCCCTGGCATGTATCCTTGTTGGGGTCCAGGGCCGGGTCGGGCCTCGGGCGGGGGTTCAAGGGCATTAGCCCCCGAGAAAAATTTTCCTCCTACTTTTTCGCATCATCGAAAAAGGGAAAAATCAATGAAAAAGAAAAAATCTGATTTTGTAGAACCCAAAATCTAGAAGCTTCTAAGCTTGTTAAAAAGGGGTTCGGATGGTTATTACAGTATGAAAAAAATGTGATTATTCACAAGATTGTAATAGGTTTTACACTGGATAATAAAAGTATTGGATGGCTGCGGTTTGGTGGATGTAGCCCGGATTGGGTGAACCACGTTAAATTCTTTGTGTTATGATTTATTTTGTGTGTGTTTTATTTTCTCTATTTATTACTTAAATCTACACTTAATTGTTAGATATTTGTCTTTCTAACCCTAACAGAGTTTAGAGAGGAGAATTATTCATTGTAGGGTTATGTTGTTAGATTTCCTCTAGAGAATCAAGATATAAATCTCCATGTTAAGACTTTGAGCCTACAAGTGTATTGTACTATGTTTGTTGTTGCAAATTAATACATTTGTTAGATGCTTTGGAGTGTGGGTTTTTTTACCCAAATGGGTTTTCCCCATGTAATTGGTGTTCTTCTCTTTTGTCTATCTTTCATATGTTCTTATTTCATGTTCTTAAAGTGTTTATTTACATGTCATTATGCTACAAAAATTTACTTAGATCTGTAAACTACATTAACTTTCCTCTAAGGGTTAATGTGATGTGAAATTAACTATGTATATTTTTTATTGAAAGGCATAACAATATGTTAGATTGTATCAAGTTGTTTAACATCTAATTAAAGATAAAAATAGGATATTGGAAGGTGCATGTTGGGTTCATCGTTCCCTTTTACTTATAGTCAAGCATAAGCATGAAAGAAGGAAAAAAGGGAAATAATTGAGGGCAACTATCGAGCTTTTCACATCACAAACCACTCAAATCTAATGGTAAAGTGACTAGCCATTCTAAATGCCCAAGAATGTGAGAGAAGGAAGGATACAAGGGTTCAAAATAACCAACAAACCCTCACACTTAACACTCTTTTCTTCTCTTTTCCCTTTCCCAAGCAACATCAAGGAGGGGAAAAAAACAAAGACAAGGCTCCAATTTTAAGATCCCCAAGCATTCAAACAACCATTCTCAAAAACCAACACCCAAGAGACGGAGGAGAGAAAGCACCCAAGGTAAGAAAAAGTTGTCCCTAATTTTCTAGCACCCTAAAATGGACTTTTTCTCCTTTTCATGTAACTTTTTTAAAAATAGCCTTTTCCTTTATTATTTCAAAATATAAAAAAAAAAAAATTGTATTTAAATTTCACTTCTCATTCATTCTACACATACACAAGCATATATATTATATTTAACATTTTTTGAATTCAAACAATATCGAAAACATACAAAATTCATGTAACATATAAATATAAGTTTTTAATTGCAACAAAGGTTCCATTAAAATATATGGCATGAACATGTATTGTGGAAACATGAAAAATATAACCTTAAAGTAATTACAAACATGCAATAAATTGTGAAAAATAATTAAATAATTTTAATTATTGGAGCCAAGCAACTTTATGAAAAATAAACAAATAACATATAAATTCACAAGGATCAAACAATACACACACAATTATGATTTGCACACAACTCAAGAATATGTATTTAATCAATTTAAATTTAATCTCACAAGGCTACACAAGACTCATCTCATAGCTCAACTTTGAGCAATATGTGAAAAAGACAAAACACACCACATTTACCTTAGTTGATTGTCTCCAATTATCACTGTTGGGGATAACCTAGATGCTTGCAAAATTAAGGAAATTGCAAATGCATCTATCCAATATAAAATAGTTTTTCCTCAACATAAATACCCACCAATGATAAATATCAAAATACACATCCACTAGGTATTATCTAATCAAGCTAGAATGATTCTGATATAGAAATGTGAAATATGTCATCACATTGTCAAATAAACTAAGCATAAGTTAAATCACATATCATCATGGAAATATTGGAATTGGAACACTATTAAATCTAACATGTAAATACACACATATAACTCCATATATGGTATAAACATATCCAAAAACATGAATATGCACACATAATGCATACACCTTGTTAGCAATACAAAAATAATATCATCAACAAGTATAGTACACTTGGTAACAAAGGCCAAAATAAATCAAAAAAATGAGGCACATATGCTTAGGGCCTTACATGTAGGCATATTAGGTTGACCAAATAAACCTAAATGAGTGAGCAACAATAATAGAAATGAACCTAGTATAATGGCATCCAAAATTTTGTCCAAACATTCGGTAAACTATTGCAACACCCCAAACAAACCCTCCTACTCAACTCAACACACATTTTACTCCTTTGTTTCTTACTAATTTAATCAAGCCATACAACCAAACTACCCAAAAAGACCTTTTGTTTCCCAAAACACCTCCCTTTCTCTTTTCCATAATAAAAATCATTTGAAAACCTTGCCATCAATCAAAATTAAATCCCCTTCATAACCATCTATGACATCTACTAAAATATGCATATTCTTTACCTACATTAGACAACCTCCTTCCAAGAATACAAGGGTAGATTTATTTTAGGGGCATTAGTTTTCCATGGGCACCATGTTGGAGGTCAACTAAGCCTTTAATTTTGGTTGGCCCCTTTTCATTTCAAGCCATAATTCCCTTAATTCATATGCCTCTTTTTTTTCAATTATAAAATTTTGAATTATCATTTTGTTGGTGAAAGAAACTATTAACCAATGGTGATAGTTTGTTTTCATTTATTTTATTCATGTTTATAATTATATATGGATATTTATAAATATATTATATTGTGTTTATCACATTTAGCATTAAATATTACTTATGACTAACAAAGCTGACGATTTTTATTTTTTAAAATGATGCCGCCTATGGTTATCCTCAAATGGTATAAGTGCTAGTATAACTCTAGCTTACAGTGGATAGTTAGCAAATTACGCCTCGTATTTTGGGGCAAAGATCTGTACAATGGAGGGAAATAAACCTCTGTGCACGTACTCCCATTAAAACAATGACAAGCGTTCCCACAGATTTCAAAATCTACAGACGTGGCATGCCCAGGTAACAGTTAGCAGGGTATATATTCATCACTTTGGAAATGAGTCTTTCAACTCTGCAATTCACAGCATTACTTTCAGTGAGTTGGTGTGATCGAAGAAGTTCTTTCAGTTTTCAATTTGTATTTTGTTTAGAAAAGAAGAAGAAGAAGAAGCAATATGTCGTACAGGGATAGTGCCTCTGATGCTGCTGATCGTGCAAAGCTTTTTGGGCAGGAGAAGAGCGGCCAAGCTCAACAACATGCCCAGGTAACACCATTAATGAATACCATTATAATGCATTTGATGTGGGTGGATTTGTATTTATATTGTTTTGTGTTTCAACTTTCAGGGTGTGAAGGAGAGTGCAGAACAGAAGGCTTCCCAGGTCTCCCAGCAGAGCGAGGAGAAGGCTGGAGGAACTGCTGAAATGGTTAAGGAGAAGGCCTCTCAAGCCTCCCACACTGCTGCTCAAAATGCTCAGCAGGGCAAGGAAGAAACTGGCTCTATACTCCAACAGGTTTGTCATTTTTCGTTGGTTGGATGATAAACATTTTGAACTTTTTAATTCTTTTCTGGTTTCTCATTGTTGGTGTTTCCATTTTTGTAGTAGTATGAGTATGTGTATCTCTTGTTTTAATTTGTGGGTATGTTTACACAGGCTGGGGAGAAGGCGATGGGAGTGGTGCAGGGAACAACAGAGACTGTGAAGAATTCCCTCCCTGGAGGCAACTAGAGTGAGCAGTGACCATTGTAGAGGATGTTTATTGGCTTGTTTTAGCATTGCTCATCAGTTTATGTTTTTGTTGTTTTTGTGTATAATAAAAGTGGATGGCTGTTGTTGTAGACAATTCTTAGTCTATCAGTTTTATGTCATATCATCAGTGTCTTGTCTTTGATTCAAAGATGGGATATGAAGATGAATCCCAAGTGGGGATGTATGTGTAGTTGCAGATTAAATGATTGGAAAATAAGAATTTAGTGTACACATTGGATTTGATTGAGAAATATATTTAAGTATTTATTATCACATTGAACTTAATTCACAAATTTAAAGATTTAATAAAAAAATAATAATTTAATCATTATTGTTTTCAATCTTTAATAATTTGATCGAGTTATTGTTTTCAATATCTGAGGAAAGTAATTTTCAGATTGGAGAAAGAAATGAAAGGAAGTTGTAATAAATTTGATGCACAATATAACTGTAATAAGCTTGTTGCATAAGTTTGGTCAAAATCAAAGAGCGATCTAATAGATGAAATAAGATATATATTTATGGATAAGCTGGTTTATATCTTACAATTAGTTATCTGTTGTTAGGTCATATTTATTGTAAATTGCTTTGTTTAATTAAAAAAAATTGTGCACAACAATGATACAAATTTGATGTACTTACTAATTCCAACAAATTTGTTGCACAATACTGTAGAATCTTAAAAGAAAGGCACTAAGCTCATTCAAATATTTTTTTTTTCACAATATTAATTCTAATATTTTTTATCTATAATTTTAAGAATAAGCAGTACAAATTGTAAGATTGTTATATAAAAATCATTTCTAATAATTGAAACCCTAATCTAATAATTGAAACTCTAATCTAGTATTTAGAAAAGAGAAAATTTAAAGTTTTAATAAAATTGATGTAAAATTAATTTTTATGAGTTTATACTAGTGAAAATATATTTTGAATTTCATTTTGTGCTTAATTTCAAGCAATGTTCTAATGAATTTATAATAATGAATTCTTATGTGTTTTTAGACTTACATACTTAACATTGTGTGCATTTAATCTTATTTTTATTGCTTATCTCTATATTTATGTGTGTGTATTCCTAGTCTTATTAGCTTATCTATCTAATTATGATAATTAATGTATTATTTATCTATAATCTAGTTTCTATCAAATAAAAATTCAACTTGACCTTCTAAATGAAATTGTTTCCATAGATATTTTTGTAACCATGATCTTTTATAAAATTAAAATCAAAGAATTTAGTTGATTGTCTCCATCTTACACTTAGATACTAGACTATCTTGACACAAATCTTCAAAATTTAATGTCATCTTTATATACAAAAATATTCATTATATTCATTCCAATCATCTAAGAAATCAAATACTTATCATTCAATCATTGATACCACTAGTTATCATAAGAAAAATCAATTTCATATTTATTCAAATTAACCAAGGAATCTAGTATATTTGATCACAATTATTCTATTGCATATGAATTACTTTGCATCATTCTACAATTTGTATGCATGTTTGAAGCATGTTTTATGTCAAGACATTTTTAAATGAATTGTAAGTATGACAAAAAATATTATTGTCTAATAGTCTACTTTTTGAAAGTTTATAAGACAAAATATAGAAATCATTAGAGCTTGAGTTTTCATATACATAGTGAGTTTACAATCAAAAATTAGACCTAGAATTATGAAGCTAATTTAGCATAGATAAAAAAATAATATTTTCATTTTATTTACACATATGACTATCTAAAACATTTCTAAATTTTGAAGTATATAAATTTTATTATTTTAAAGAAAAATTAATCATTTTTAATTAAGAACTCGGAAAATTTTATCACTTCATTTATACTATTTATAACATGATTATATTTTTTCCACTCCATCTAACTAGCAATCTACATTTTAATTCAAACTAGCTTAATTTATAATTGATTTCTTTTACTTACCAAATTAGACTAAAGAACTTTATTTTTATTTTATTTGGTGAAGCCCACAAAATTGTGCAACCTTAAAATCCTAATTAGATTAAATCAAATTTATAAATAAATTATTATTTTTATAGTTCTAACCCATCCATATTACCATCCCATATTCCCTATATGCACTTTAATCTAAAATATTGATTAAATGTGAATAATAAAGTGGATAATAAGAATAATGGATAAGATGGTGAATTTTATATCTTAAATAAACACTACTTTCTTTTGATCTTTTGATCTTTCTAGCCTATAGATTTTGTAGCACCAAGGTTTTCTAGATGGAAAAGGAGATATTAATATACATATTAAGTCTTCTATAACTATATGTGTTAGAAAAAATATTTCTAAGAATACTTAAAGGTTATGATATCAAATGGTTTTATATATATTATCTCGTAAATCTATCAATATTCATTCATTTAATATTTTGACAATATTATTTCTTAAGAACTTTAAAGTGAATATGATCCTTAGATTTATAGTACAAATACAATTTAAATGAGTGTTCCCAAGGATCTTGAGTGGAAGAATTAGTGGTTATGTGATGAGATTATCTTATATACATGTTTCAAATTAATTAAACATCTATATGATTCAAAGATCCATACTATATTTACAAGAGGGATTATAAAACCAATTCAAAATAATGTTATCTCAATAAATTTATTTTGTTTATATATCTATGTGCTCATGTCAAAATAGTCGAATCTAGGTTTCTTGCAAGAAATGAAATTACTTATGATCCAAGTAAAAATGATTATTTCCCTTCTAGGTTTTAAACATTAAATTATTTTTCAAAGGGTAATGAAAAGAAGGAAAATGAAAATCAAGTGGCTAATACATTTACTCATTTTTTCCTTTAGACCATCTAAGAGATAGGGGTTCACTAAACTTGATGATTCTACAGACAATGTTCTTAAAAAAATATTGAGAGAAAATGCTATAACTCTTTCCCTATTCATTTTATACATATAACACAACTACTCCCTAAATGGTAGAATGAGAGTGCATATGCAATTATCATTGTGTTACTAGAAATTTTATAAAAAAATTTATAGGTCTTAAAATAAGGTTCAATAAATAATTGTGAAGTGGAAAGTGGAGTTGATCACAAAACAAGGGTTAGCAACCAATAAGACCCAAAACAATGGAAGATCAAATCCCACTTACAAAATGAAAGTGAATGAATACAAGGGTTAGAAGTCAAGATAAATAATGAAAACAATTCAAAATATGAAACCAACCAATGTGAAAACATTTCCTTCCATTTTCATTCCAATGGGATGTTTGATTACTTGATCATGAAGCTCCCATGGTTGAAAAAGCATGAAGATTGATGACCTAGAAGAAGATAATTGCTCAAATTATCATGATATTGCTATGCTCAAGTGCTCAAATGCTCTCAAACGATCTAGGTTATGTAATAATGAAGGAGGAATGATTATTTTATAAATTTTCATGTTTGAATAAATGGAGTAGATTAAACCTCAAGACCCACAAAGAATGGTTGATATTGCACCTTAAGACCAATGAATCTGAGTGAATCAAGAGAGATGAAGGATCAAGATCAACTTGAACTCAAATATCTCCACAATTTTAGGAAAACTGGTTGAGGATATTTGAAATGGAGGCATAAGATTAGATCAAGAAATGGAGGGATGAGAATGAATAAGATGAATTTGAGATATATTTTGAAAAATAATATTTCAAGGGAATATGCCTTTGAGAGGGAAATTAGGACAATTAAATTCAATTCAAGATTATTTAATTATGGAGGATTGTGATCTATTCTTTATTAAAAAGGAATATCTCAAATGAATGGGATGAGAATTAGATAATTAAATAATAAATATTATTTAATCATAGGACTTTAGAAGAAAATTAGATTTATTTCTAATTAAATAATTAAAATTATCAAATTAGGGGAGATTAGAGAAAAATTAGTGAAATAAGATGAATTAATTAAATAATTAAAAATTACTTAATTAATTGAGGAAATAAGGTGAAAGTGATAGAAAATGATGAACACATTAAAAGGGGAATTAGTAATGCCATTGATGAAAATGATGTGAATGTAGTGATCGAGGATAAGTATGATGAAAATACAATATTAATGATGTGTGAGACGAGTCAAGAAATTTTGCATGTCTGCATTTTACCCCTCTTCAAGACATAATGTACTTGTTACGTTGTTTCGAAGACTTTGCTACTCAAATCAAATATTTTTAAAAAAAATTATGATGCCCCACTATGCCCTAGCAAGTGTTTGAAGGATGATAGGATGCTAGGCTGCCCCTTCGAGAGATTGGCCAAAAAAAAATTGGTTTGAGCTCATGACAAGAGTTCAAGACCAGTTTAGATGAGAAGAGGATGAAAAATAAGACCTAGGGGTCACGAATAACGATTAGGATGAACCATGATGATAAAATATACCTCAAAAGGGAAATTGTAGGAAAAACCCCTAGGTTTTGGAGGGATTATATAGCCTGCAATCAAGGTTCAATTCCTCCTTATTTGCACTCTCAACTTTCATGGACATTATTTATATGATGTATATACATTCATCGACCATTGGGCCTTGTATATATATGTATATTTTTGATTCATTGGTTGTATCACACATGTTATGATGATTATGTACTATGACATTTTCATTTTTGATGATATATGAGACAATACCATTTTTTATGCGACATACATTGTGTTATGATCCTTATGATGTTTTGCATGATGTCATGATGTTTATAATTTTGAGATGCATTTATGATTATGATATGTTATGATGATGATTATGAGATGCATTGATGTGATGGTATGCTATGATTTGATATGGACGATGCATGATGCATGATGTGATATTATGTTTTCTTTGTATTTTTGGATATTCCCATGATATGCAGAATGTATGGATGATATATAATAGAGATGATATGCATTATGAATGATATAGATGATATTCTATGATGATGAGTTTGTGGATGTAGGATGAATGTGGTACTAATGATGTTATGATGTAGGATGCATGAGATGTTAGTTAGAAGAATTGATTAGAGAGATTAGAAGATAGAAGAAATTGATGATGTATGACCCAATAGATGAAAATCATATGTTATGATGAATGAATGAATGATAGGTGATTTGATATTGATGATTGAAAATGTGATGAACATGATTTTGCTTTGTAGGAGAAACTAATGACTAGCAATCCTTATTAATGTAGCAAATAGACACAATGCACTAGGGTATGAAGAACCAAGGTGGCTTTGTATCTATTATGTGGTTTTTATCTCTAAAAACAAGAGGAGTATTCATGTTCATACATGGCATACCAAAAACTTGTTAAATAATGTGAGAGAATACATCCATCGAAGTAAGGAGACTAATACACAAAAGGTGTGAAGAACTTGATATGCCCTAGTCGTTGTATTACTTGAGACTATCCCTACACACATAAGGAAAGTATTTGAATCATGGGACCATAGTACAAGAACATCCAAATAAACACAACATATGAAAACAATTATCAAAAGATAAACCAAAAGAAAAGATCAAAATAGATGAACATAACTGCCATATCGCTTGCCAAGGATCTTTGTAGTTTAGGGATATTATCCATTGATGATGCCTATTGTAGGAAAGATATGTATGTTAAGGTTCATGCTAGGATGTTGATTTTTTTGATGATGATACCGATTGATAAGGAAATTGATATTTAAGTGTTTTTTTAGTCCATGTAACGATCAAGTTTTCACAATTCTTGCTTGAATGTTTCATATTTTGATAGTTGTTATGTTTGGTTTGATTTTGTTATCAAAGGATGAGAGTGATGATAAGTTTATTACTAGGATGAATAGTTTATTGTAGATAGGTGATGACAAAATTTTTGAGATTTTTTGAATGCTTTTTTGCTTTTGAGATTGTTTCAGGTTGTTTTTGTGTTTGTTGGTATTTTGATTTTTTTGGTATTTTGGAGATATTTAAACCTAGTGAGGGGGCTTAAGGGGTATAACCTAATGCCTCGGGGGCTTATCGATGATGGCCTTGCCTAGGTGACAATGCAGAGACAACGTAGTTTAATTATTAGACTAGGCTATCAGCTCATACATGGATGGCTAATAATGTTTTTGATTTTTTTTACCTTTTCTAAATGTTTTTGGATTTTTGAGCTATTTGGATGTTTTGATTTTGAAGATTATCTAGATGTTTTGATTTTTTGAAGGATTATTTGAATGTTTTTTATTTTTGAAGAATTATTTGGATGTTTCTGATTTTTGAAGATTATTTAGATGTTTTGATTTTTGAAGGATTATTTGGGTTTTTTTATTTTTTGAAGATTTATCTAGACATTTTTAATTTTTTCAAGATTTACGTAACTTGAGATATTCAAACAAGGATCCAATCCAACTACTAGGTTCAAGAAGATTCCACCAGTTAGGTACATGATTAAATTTATTATGGATAAATGGGATGATACATATAGAGGATGGTCATAGTGCAACAAAGTCAGACACTTTACAAGTAATCAAGCCATGGTTGGATGCATGTTTATTATAGAACAGATGGATGGAATGGATGTGAGCCTTGATTATGATAATGAATGGATGTTTTATATCACAAAGTGAGATAGAGGGCATTGATCAAGATTTATTTTGAAGCAAGATGCAAGTATCTACCCCCAGTTTCTAGCAATATATCAAATGTTACGAGTGGATGAATAGATGAAGGGAATGGTATAAAAAGGATTCCAAGGACTATCCCTTAATAATATAACATGTTCATACATAGGATGGTCATTAGGATAATGCTAAATAGCTCGAATATAGTGCTAGATTGTTTAGAAAATACATGATGGGTCAGATGTAGGTGATAGTATTGCATAAGATAAGACATGATCTATAGAAATGACCATGTCAATATTTTAACAAAAGCAAGTTTGAAGTATACCTCTAATCTTTGTCAAGATCAAGATGGATATGGAAGATGATGAAAATGGATTGGATGGATGGATGGTGGATTTGTTACATGGAAGGGACGAGATGCTTCCACCTAAAATGGAACATGTAGATGCTCAATTCTACACATGACATTTTTTTTCTAGGTTTTCATCATGGTACTTTCCCAAAGTGCCACTAAAGTGTTTTTCACTACAGGACAATTTTTTTCTTTACTTTTTCCTTGATTTTTTTATTTTCAATGTGATTTTGATTATACTGAACCACCTGGTGATGTTGATGTAGGTGTTGTTGTCATGATATGCCAATGATATCCTACTTGAAGGAGTTGTTTAGCTAAGATACATGTGCTTGTATGTAATCCCTGAATGTTCTTGTCTTTGTTGATAGTAGAGTTAACCTTATCTAGATGCACACATCGCAATAGAGTTCCCTTAGAGTCCTTATGATAAAGAGTTGTTTCCAAGACATGGTTAATGCGAGAATTAGGATTCTTGGTTTTGAGGTGGATGGTAGATTTTGATGAGGGATATGAGGTGTAGGTGGATTGGTTGACAATTTGGATGATAGATCTTTGACTCTCCAAAATTGAGATGGTGAGCAATGAAAGGTAAATATGGAGTTTTAATTGGACTTAGGACCAACTTTTTCATACACTTTGTACGTTGCTATTGAAGCTTTATTTTGTATTGAATAAGACTTTTTATGTAAGAAAGTCCCTTTTTTATTTTTCCCCATAGTTTATTTGACTAATGGAGTTTGATAAGAATTTTTTTTTAATTTTTCTTTGGGGTCCATTTAAATTTCATGTGTTCATTTTTATTTGTTATTTCATTAGCTTGATGAAATGATTTTTTCCTTTGTGTGGATTTTTTCTTGTTGGTCCCAATCAAAAGGTGGAAAGATGCAAGGACGACAATTCATGACATGGATAGTTGAAGTGCTAGCAACAATTTTATCATAAGGACTCTTCATGACTCCCATGTTGGTGTTTACATTAGATAAAGTTTTCCCTAGTATTGGATCATAGAGGTATCATTGGCATGTTTAGATTTTTTGACTGTTGAATAACCAATACCTCGCTATTTAGGATTGTTGATCTTGTCTTTATTGATTCTGAGACACCATGTTCTTGTAAGGCTAATCCTTTTCCCTGATAATGTTGGATATCCTCATACTCAATTTCTTCAATCTAAATTTGGGATGTTTCTGATTCTAGTTGCTCCTCAAGATATGTTGATGATTCATATTCCACATATAGAAGTCTTCTTCGTGATTAATTTGAGAGATATTCCTATGAAGTTCTATGTATTCTATTATACCTTGCTCATTTTCAAGGATGTTAAGATTAGGAGACTCTTGTTCATTGGTAATAATGTAAAGCGTAGGAGACTCTTGTTTTGGAATATCATCTACATGTCCCATAGAAGCATGTGTTTCATGGGTAGATGTATGAATTTTTGGTGTGGGAACATGATTATAATTTTTGGAGTCTTGGATGGATTGGAAGATGTTCATTAAATTATGATAGTAGTTTTGTGATATGGATTCTTGATCTTGACTTATTTCTAAATTATCTTCGTTGTGCTTTGGATTATGTTCTTGACATGGATCAATTTCAAAAAATAGATTATATGTAATGGACTTTTGGAAATTTTCAAAATACAAATGTAAGGGTGATAGATCTTGACTTAGATTTTTTGTTTTAGGCATGAGAGATTATTTGATACATAATAATGTTGGATTAAGGATTTCTTGATCATTCAATAGATTTGAACTAAACGTTTGGCTAACTTGACATATATCTATTAGGGATAGTCCTTGGAAGGAAGGTGGAAAGATATCATTGTTTGATGGATTGCCTGACAAAGATGGCGTGATTTGAGATTGTGAGAGACTTAAGGGTGATGGATTGGAAATATTTTGTGGGAAATTTTCTCTGATACATTCTAGCATGAGTTCAAATGATGCTAATAAGTTGTAAAATGGATCATTTTCAAACATTGATGGATTATCTTGATCATGCTTTGAAAAAGTATCTATGTCTTCTAGCTCATTATGTGAGGTATAAACATTTCCAATATGATTATAAGTGGATGGTATTTGAAGGTTATCCTCAATATTGATTGCACCTTGATCAATAAGGTTTTGTAAAAGGTTCTTGAGTTTTATGCAAGTTGAAGTTTCATGACCTTTTGTTCTATAGTATTCATAATAAACATTGTCATCATACCATGAGGGTTTGAAACAAAGTTTAAAATTATCTTGTGATTTTGGAAGATCAATGAAATTAGATTGAACCAACTACTTTAACATGAACTTGATTGGATCCCCTAAAGGTGTTGAACACCTAGAATATTGAAAGGATGAGTGAATCGGTATTCCTTTAAACCAATTAAACATAAGTCATCCAATTATCATAATTATAAATATAACTATACATAATGATGAATGAAAGCATGAAGAAATCCACAAAATCACATGACACATGAACACCATTATTTTTATGTGGAAAACCCAAAAAATGGAAAAACCACAGTGAGGGCTAGTTCACAATATATTATATCTGGATATAGTATATTACATAAAGGATCATTGCTAGGTGGACTCACTGTCTAAGTGAACTCACTGCCCATAGAAAGTTAGAAAGATATAAATAAGGGGTGGCTACAAGGCCTATTTGAACTGATACAATAACATCTACCATATTCCAAATATTAAGAAACCTCAATCTTCCAGTTGTAAACCATGTCATGAAGGAAAATAGACAAAAATAAAATTTCCTACTAAGGAGTATTCTACATCAAAACCATTGGATTTGGTCCATATAGATCTGTGTGGACCTATGAGGACAAAAATTCTAAAAGGAGACATGTATTTCATGATACTCATTGATGATTACACTAGGATGACTTGGATTACATTTCTAAAAGAGAAGTTAGAGGTATTTTATAAGTTTGAGGCATTCAAGGCATTAGTAGAGAATGAAACCAGAAGAACAATCAAGGTTCAAGATCAAATAGCTCAGTGAAGAATTCACTTCTAACAAGTATGATAAATTTGGTGAAGAGCATGGGATTTGGAGACAATTTTCTTCTCTTAGGATTCCACAATAAAATAAAGTTGCAAAAAGGAAGAACCAGATTGTATAGGAGATGGAAAGAATGATGTTGTGTTAAGAAAATCTATCACATATATACTGGAGAGAAGTAGTTCAAACTACAATATATATCCTAAAAAAAATTCAGATTAGATGCAAGACTGATGAAATACCATATGAGTTATGGAGAGAATGATTGACTTTAGTTAGATATCTCAAGACATTTGGAAGAAAATGCTACATAAAAAGGGATGAAGAAAATTTGGGTAAGTTTGATTCTAGATCTAATGAAGGTATTTTTTTGGTTACTCCTTGAAAAGTAAATCATATAGATGCTATAACAAAAGGTTGAAGAGGATTGTGGAAAGTGCAAATATGATATTTGATAAAACAATTCAGTCCACCAATATTTTGGAAGTAGAAGATGATGAAGAACCAATCCACAATAGTAGTGAAGAATCAAAAGCTATTACAAAAACTCGAACAAAATATTTTTAAAATAATCATTCTAAAGATCATATTATAGGAGATAAAGAAAATGGGGTTCAGACCCAAAAGAGACTTGAGAAGGAAAATGAGCAAGTACACTTTGCATTACTATCAAAGATAGAGCCTAAGTCTTATAAAGAAGAAAGAAAATAGAAAGGTTGGATAAAAGCTATAGAGGAAGAGTTGAATCAAATCAAGAAGAATGAAACTTGGGAACTGCTCCCAAGACCTAAATGAAAGAATGTGATTCGAACCAAGTGGGTTTTCAGAAACAAGCTAAATGAAGAAGGTGAGGTGATCTAGAACAAGGCTAGGCTTGTATACAAAGGATATGCTCAAGTTGAAGGCATAGATTTTGAAGAGACATTTGCTCTGGTAGCAACATTGGAAGCAATCAAGATTTTTCTAGCTCTCTTAGCATTCAAGAGTTTTGATTTATACCAGATGGATGTGAAGTCAACATTTCTAAATGGATAACTAGAAGAAGAGGTTTGCATTGAACAATCATAAGTGTTTCAAAGTTTTGACAATCCAGATTATGTGTGTAGATTGAAGAAGGCTTTGTATGGACTCAAACACAATCCTAGAGCTTGGTATTCAATATTGGATGGATACTTGGAGCAACAAGGGTTCTAGAGAGGAAGTGTAGATAGTAATTTGTACATAAAAATAGAAGGTGATCAACTGCTAATAGTTGTAGTCTATGTAGATGATATTATTTTTGGTGGTAGCAGTGATGACATGTGTAAGGAGTTTCAAAAGGCACTACATAATGAGTTTGAAATGTCAATGCTAGGTGATTTATCTTTCTTTCTTGGGTTGCAGATTGCATAATCAAATAACAACATATTCATTTCCTAGAACAAATATATAAAGGAGATGTTAAGTAAGTTTAGGATGGAAGATTGCAAACCGATGGGTGCAACTATGGTTATAGGATGCAAGTTGAGTAAAGATAATGAATCTTCTATGACAAACAAAACCTTGTACAAATCTATGATTGGTAGTTTGTTGTATGTGACAACATCTAGACTAGATATAATATAGGTAGTTGGAATGGTTGCTAGATTTCAGGAAACACCTAAGGAAACTCATGTCAAAGCAGTAAAGAGGATATTTAGATATTTAAGGGCTATAATAGATTTTGTAAAATGGTATCCAAAGAGTGAAAATTTTACTTTGATTGCATACACAAATGTAGATTGGGCAGGAAGCATAGATGACTGGAAGAGCACAAGTGGTGGAGCATTCCTTCTTGGTATAGTTTGATGTCCTAGTTGAGCAAGAAACAAGAATCAGTTTCATTATCTACAGTTGAAGTAGAATACATCAATTGCGACAACTTCATGTTGCACTTAGGTGCTTTGGATGAAGCTAAATTTGAAGGAGATGAAGATTGAGTTTGATGTTCTCCTATTTCTATTCTTTGTGATAACACCAGTGCCATAAATATTTCAAAGAATATAGTAATTCACTCAAGGAAAAAACACATTGCAATCAATTATCATTTTCTAAGGGAAAAGGTTGTAGAAAAGGAGGTGAAGTTGGAGTATGTTGAGATAGGGGAGCAAGTAGCAGATATATTCACAATACCACTTCCTAAGGAGAAATTTGAGTTTCTCTAGCAAAAGATGGGAGTTATTGCTCCCTCCTCTTGAATAAAGAGGAAGCACATGTTAAGGGGGAGCTCTGTCTTCCTACCACAATAAGGTTGGGTGGTCTTGCGAAATACTTTCAAAAGCAATGATGCATGGACTTAGGGGGAGTCTATCTGGGAAATAAGTTTTTAGAGAAGAGTATCGAAAATGTAAAAAGGGGAGTGTTGAGCTTTTCCATTAATGTCAAAGGGGGAGAAAGTGGACTCAAAATTTTATATCTTCCAAGGGGGGTAAATCAATCTAAGGAGGAGAAAATGTCTTTATGTGTGTCCAACTGGTTTTATGGGTGGCCCCATTTTGTTTCTTTTCATCAATGAAAAAGGGGGAGATTGTTGAACAAAGGTTGTCATTGATGAAGAAGCTTGATGTCAAATTTTATCTTTGTGTTGAGGAGTACTTGAACTATCATTATATTCCCCTTGAATTATCATTTTGAGTTGTAGATATTTGCATAAATATATGTTTTATTTTTAGTATTATGTTGTGTTAGAAGTTTAGTATGGTTGCATACCTATTTGTCTTGGTAATTGTATTGTTATATCAATCATATCACTAAATCAAGAAAAAAATATTATTATTTTTTATTGAGGAGTGGCTGCCTTCTTGAAGTTGGTGTGTTTGATACATATGCTTGCAACATCATGTATGTATCTATTCACTATGACAACATGTGGTTTGGAAGACTATACCAAAATGTTTCAGTTCAACATTTATTAGGTTCATTGTTTCTTAGGTCTCCCTTATTGAGATGTTGTAGGCTCTATGGTTTTAAAGGAGAGTATGCCTACACTTCTTCTATCATATTCTAGTGTTTTCAGAGGATATGTTCAGTGTGTAGAAAGATTGAAGTGACAAAAGATTATATATGTTGTTTTTCCATCCAATTGGTGTTTGAGACTTGTGTGGTAATGGTTAGTAGCATGAAAAATTCAAATATTGTGTGTGGTGTCAAGATAGGACCTGATTAAGGTCCCTGTGGTAGTGCATGGCATCAAGTTCTTTAATTTTGGACCAATGTGTTACACATTTTATGTAATTTGAATCTAGGTCCACCTTATGTCATCCTAGCTATTTGTGGATCCCTGGTCGACATAAAAGAGTGTTAATATAATATCATGTATATATTTCTCAATTGTATAGATGCATGGAGTGCAGGATGTCAAGTAAAATTACATCAATATGAAGAAAAGTTTATTGCAAGTGTAAATTGAAGAAAAGGTGGTGAATATAAAAGGGAGAGTTACATTTTAGTGTGTGCACTAGTATCAAAAAATCATATGCAGTGAGGAAGAGTGTCAACTATAACTCTAGTTTGTGTATGAGATATATAGAAGATCCACAAGCATTTTCTTTTTATTCTGATAGGACTAGTGTTCTACCTATTGTTCTGTTTGAATTGGGGATTGGTGTCTTCGATAGGTTGGTTCCTACAAACATAATAGGGGATTGATGTCTCTGGTAGGTTGGTGCCTACTTCATATTGTAAAATTCACTTGTATATTTCTTCTTTGTGAGGCTAAATTTGGACAGAAGATATAAGTAACTATTATCACCATGGTTTTTACCATCTTGTGTTTCATGTATATTTGGTGTTCTCTTGTGTGTATGTGTGCTCTTGGTGTTTCTTAGTAGTAGTGAAGATTCATGTTTTATGTTCAATTACTTGCGTTGGAGTTAGTTGTGAAGAATCATATATTCTAATAACTATGGATGAGTTAAGAATTTTTAATTTATTAGATCTACTAATTTACCCCCCCCCCCTCAGTAGATTGTGTGCCCTTCAATATAAACTACACCTTTTAAAATTTTGAGAACTAGTTTGACACTTGGATATTCGTGCTTAGATTTTGCCATTTCACTTCACTTTTTTGTGTCTGACTTGTTATAAATCTAAATTTGAATGTTTGTAGAGGTTTGATGTCTATATGAACCTAATTGTTTTAACATATGTAGTTTCTTAGTTCACTTTGAAACTTTCACATCCCATCCTTTGTGACATCATCATTCCATCACCTTTACATCAACATCCCTTAGTGATATGAGATTTCCACAATCCATCATGAATGTATTTTATTGCTTCTGGATTTGATTGTGTTGAAGTTTTTCCATCAACATTTCAGATCACACTTCGTGATCCATCATCAAGATGCAGAAGAGAGCATGAGGTGTAAAAATCCATCACCTCATGCTCTCTTTTGCATCCTGATGATAGATCATAGAGTTTGATCTGAAATGTTGATGGAAAAACTTTCACATAATCAAATCTAGAAGCAATAAAATACAATCTTGACATCCCTTTCAAGTAAATTCCATAGCCAACCAAACCGAACCTTTTAAAACCCACTTTTCTTATCTAGTTTAGTTGGTCTCCCCAACAAAACTAGTCCACTTGTATTTTCCTATATTCCATCCTTTTTCTAATGTCACCATGTCCATTGTTTATGTCATTGTGATGACATCCCATCTAAATCACCCTCAATCCATGATGTCACACTTAAGTCATGGTGACATCATTTTTTTGACATCATCATAAAAAATTCATCTAAACTAGATGTTAAAATCAATTATGAATTTGGTTGGCTCAATTGGTCTTCCCCACAAGTGTAAGTTTAATGATCTTTTTTATGTCCAGTTCAATGGTAAGATCCTACAAATGGTCTAGTTGCATTCCTAAACCTCATGAGCCATCATTCTAATATAAATAAGGGTTTTGGTGGTGCCAAAACATCCAAAGTTATACCATTAATGCACCTAGCATCCACCAAGGAATTAAATGAGTATATTTTTGAAGTTTTTTTTTTGTGCCAAAACTTAACACATTGGTTTATTTTTAGCTACCTATTATAGAAAAGTCACCTAACTACCAAAAATAAATGGCCAACCTACTAAAATTTATTGTGTGGTCCTTATTTCAATATGTGATGTCCATTTTGGGTAAGATTGATCCTTGGTAGTGGATTGTGCATTGTTATAGTGTCATGGGTTAGAGTTTCAATTCAATAGGTATATTTTGATGTTTCTATCTCTTTCCAAGGGGTTGGTCAATGATTATTCTCAATACATAAGAGGCATCGACTAATTCTAGGGTTCCATTGATTAAAAATAGGGAGACATTGAAGGTCATTGAAATATATAAAGGTACTATGGCAAAGTATGTTGTAAATGTAATCTCTCCAAAATCTTAGGTTTAAGGTTATCTCTTGGTACAATAGAGTTTCTTCTCATCATGTTTGATGTTGTGAATGTAAATTTTGTTATATAATGTGACAATTTTAAAACATTTACAATTCATTGTAATGATATTTTATTATTTACATGTGGCCTTATATGGTTTGATTATGGATAACTAAGTACATGTTTAGCTTGTAATACTCTCATTTTGATGTAGTCTTATGCTTGGATCAATTATTCAAAATTTTACATTTTGTTGCATCTCTCCCCATCAACTTGAATTTGTTACCCATAAATAGGTGTTGACCTGGGATTAGTAACACTCAACCACTCAAAACCAAAAAAAAATAGTTAATTTTTTTTCATTCTAGTTTGAGTTTATGTAGTTCATGATTTCATCATATTTACAAGGTATAGTACTTACAAGCTTTGAATCATGTATATCTTTCTTTCAACTTGCACTCATTGCAATGGTATTTAATTGGCTATATAGAGGTAGTAGGGTATCTAGTTTCTCTCATGCTCAACAAAAATATTTGGAGCTTTATCAATAGTTTGGGTTTAGTCACCATTATTTATAACTATTTACTTATTTATTTACACACTTGCCAATAGGAACACCCTCCTAAGTTTAGTGAGCTCGAAGTGTAGGAGAGAACACCCACTCTCATTGATTTGACCTTAAACCCTCCACAGTTTTGTTGATGACATAATTTCTCTTGCTAGATAATAACCCTAGCCTTGTGAGTGAAGTATTTTTCTAGGAAGTGGAGCAATGATTTTGAGACCCAATAGGAACAAAGATCAATAGAACAATGTCCTAAGATACTTGAAAATATAGAGTACATAACTCATGTTATATGTGAAAGTGTTGTTGGCATCTTGTTGTATGCTAGGGTCTACACTAGGCTAGGTATTATTGAAGCAATGGATTCCTAAGAAGATATATGTCTAATTCAAGAAAATAGTATTAGATTGTGATTGAGAGGGTCTTTAGATATCTTTATAGCACTTTGAATACTTTTTTTTTTACCAAGGAAGGCCTAATTTTTGTAGAAAGGATATTTAGGGTTTTGTTGATGTAGATTCTATGAAAGTGATGTTAACAATAAAAGATCCATCAATGGTTATGGATTTAACCTATTTGGTGGTGTTATAAGTTGGATGATAAGAGATAGGTTGTGTTTTCTCTTTTGAGTATAGGTTTTATTACATGGTAGCTACTTACACTTGTAAAGAGGTAGTATGGATTTAAATATTATGTTCAAATGTTGACTTGAGACAAGAGTTAATGAGGATTGACTATAATGGTCAAAGCGTTATTAGTTTAGCCAAGAACTTGACTTTTCATGTGTATACAAAGTATATTTTTTTGCAACATAATTTAGTTCATGACAAGGTGGAGGAAAAGAGGGTATTGCTTGAAAAAGTGAACACTTGGAGAATCTTGTAGACTCTTTGATGAATACAATAAGTAGAGATAAGTTCCTATAGTGTAGGACTACTTTGGGGAAGTCTTCCCTTAGTAACTTGTTCATTTTGTCCATGTTTGATCCCTATGCATGTATGCAATAAGTTGGAGAATATTGGGAAACTTTTTACGCATCTTTTATAAAATAAATATTTTTTGTATAGTTTTGGTTCACCTTGGGTGTGACACCACACTTTGCATTACTTAATATTTTCCTAGGAATTGTATGTAATATTTATAAAAGGCACTTAGTGTATTTAGGTGGGCTACGTAAAGACATGACACCATAAGTACAAAAAATTAGTAAGTGTCATTTCAAGATCTATTGTAAATCTTGGGTGTCAACTATGAAAAATCCTAGTTGGTTTCATTAATTAGGAAACTTGGTAAGCAAGTTTTCAAGTTAGCCATTATATGCCTAGATATATAATGCACTTGGGATGGGTTGAAAGCAAGATGTTGTTTGTAGATAGGTAAATGCTATTGAAATTACTCCAAGAAGTAACTTGCAAATCTCTTTGAGAGCATGAGAATGTTCTCCTTTTATATTTTAAACTTTCTTAATTGTGAATAAAAAGAAGAGTGGTGCTTTCTATTGATGGGTTTTTTCTAGGCTTTAAGAGTTTCTCATATTCAATCTTGTGCTATGTGTATTTTTTCCATTAAAATGTATTGACTTTATTTTTTTTCCAAATATTCTCCTATTTAGATTAATATCATTTTCTCACACATAAGATGTGTATTGATTAAATTGCTTTGTTGGTGTGGAATGACCACTTAAACTTCACTAGTTTGTTAGACTTGTTAACTTGAAAAATTATACATGACTATGTAAAATTTTGACCAAATAACACTTAATGTACATGCAACTCAATCCTATTAAAGAATATTTTTCAAAAAAAAAAAATTATATAAACCAATTAGAACAATACCTTTAAAATGTAAGTGCAATGATAAAAATAATATCAAATTATTAATAGACTAACATCGTAACTAGATCATACAAAGAATAATGAGCAACGAGGAGTAAAATATTTTAAATATTATATGTTCCTTGTCATAGAGCCTTGATGCTTATTGTGTGCCTTATTGACATGTGCTTATGCCATTCTACACCATATTCAAGCACTCCAATTAAACTATGGTTCATCTTTGAGTCTTTTCCCTTCTATGTATCTCTACATGAATCATAATCACCTACCATTGTCATGTGACCAAAGGTTGTTCTTTGCTCTAACACTTATTTTACCAAAGACAACACCTACTAGAAGTTATGAGCACAATCATTGTTATTTACATTAAATTTTAGACATAGTGGCCACTATGAACCATAATTGTTGTTCATACTTGTTCATACTTTGTGATCACATTAACAAATTTTTAAACCATGTTTATATGGTCAAAGTGAACAAAAAAACATTTTAAATATGACATGTTTAATGGATGTTTCATTTGGTAATCTTATATAGAAAAAAATTGTAAGAAATTAGTTTCTTTTTGTCTTCAATATATACAAACAATTATAATTTGTACTTAAAAAGTTATTATTCATGTAATATGTTTACAAAAGTTAATTTGGTAATCTATCTTAATTTAATTTTGTAAAAAAAATTATCATTAACTTTTTATATCATACTCCATGATCACGAGGAGAGCTAAAAAAGGGAATGGTGAAGGATATGTTTTAAATATTTAAGCGTAGATGTCTTTAACAGAAGAATATGAATTATATGAAATGGTAAAATTAAAAAAGAGTATTGAGTCAATGGGCCCTCCGGTGAAGTTGAAAGGTTTGGAATGAGCCCACTAGGGATCAAGTCTTGCTAAGTGCTAAACCCTAACACCGAAAAAAAGGGATGAGCTGGGATTGTGCCCCAAGCGAATTTTGGCGGTGTTGATAACCGTCAGTCCTTGGCCCTAAGCTCAAGGGGACCCCCTCGGGGTATCTCCAAACAAAACAAATAAAAGAAGAGAGTATTGTGAAGTTAACCTGTATTCATACACCCCTCAACAGGGAATGAGTTATGCTTTGGCTTGCCAGTGGCAGTAGCAAGCATTTGAATCTGCAGCGAGAGGAAGCCTGAATTCGGATAGGTGGAAAATGTCCGTGGATAGTTTGATGGTGGGAAAGAAAAGGTGTTCAGAATGCGCATTCCCGCATTCGACATCGCTACTTACGCTCGCCTATTGCAGATGTGCATCGATACCAAAGCTCTCGCTCAGGGGAAGGCTGTTCATGGACATATTTCTAAATCAGGATTTGATTCATACGTTTTTCTTTGCAATCGTCTGCTTTATATGTATGCCAAATGTCAAGCTTTGGCAGACGCTACCCAAGTTTTTCAAAATATGCATCTCAGAGATGTATTCTCATGGACTAGTATCATCACAGGATATGCAAATTGTGGCCATATGGATAACGCACGCCAACTGTTCGACAAAATGCCTGAACCAAACGTCGTCTCATGGAATGCAATAATTGCTGGGTATGCACAAAATGGGTATTGTTCTGAAGCTCTAGAGCACTATGGACAGATGCAGCAAGCGGGGATTAAACCTTCCCGGTTTACCTTTGCTACTGTTGTTAGTGCTTGTACTAGACTTGCAGCTGTAGAAGTAGGAAAACAGCTTCATGCTCACAGTGTTATGAATGGGCTTGGATTGAATAGCTTTGTTGGGAGTGCCCTTGTTGACATGTATGCTAAATGCGGAGGAACTGGTGATGCAAGGCTTGTGTTTGATGAAATGTCTGAACGAGATATGGTGACATGGACTGCGATGATTGCAGGATATGGCCAAGATGGGCACGGTTTGGAGGCCTTTAAGCTATTCAGGCAAATGCAATTGGCAGGGGAAAAGCCTAATGAGCTCACCTATGCCACCATTCTCAGCGCCTGCGCCTGTGAGATATGTTTCCAACAGGGAATTCAAGTCCATGCACTCATGATTAAGAATGGATATGTTTCCAACTTATTTGTGTTAAGTGGCATTGTAAATTTGTATTCCAAATGTGGTAGCCTGTCTGATGCACGCCAGCTGTTCGATATAATGAGTGAACGGGATGTGGTGTTGTGGAATGCCATGATTACGGGGTATGCCCACAATGGGTTCGTTGAAGAGGGGTTAAAGCTCTTTGTTCAAATGCAGAAGGCAGGTACCCAGCCGGATGATGTCTCTTTCACTGGCGTTCTCAATTGTTGGGCAACCTTAGCAGCTTTGGATGGGGGCAAGCAGGTCCATGGCCTAATTTTGAGAAGTGGGTTTGATGCAAATGTTTCTGTGGGTAGTTCTCTTATTGACATGTATGTCAAATGTGCAAGCATAGAAGAAGCAAAACGAGTTTTTCAGGAAATGCCTGAAAGAAATGTCATTTCTTGGAATGCCATGATAGGAGGATATGCCTTGAATGGCTATGGCAAGGAAGCCCTCCAACTCTTTGAGAGAATGGTGTTGGAGGCTGCAAAGCCAAATGACAGCACATTTGTTAGCGTTCTCTCTGCATGCAAGTATGCAGGCCTAGTGGATGAAGGCCGCTACTATTTTAGTTCCATGAGTCAAGATTACCATATTATGCCTAGGTTAGACCACTATGCATGCTTTATTGATCTCCTTGCGCGTGCAGGCCACTTGAATGAGGCTGCAGACATGGTTGACAACATGCCTTTTGAACCAAATGCCATTGTGTGGGGGGGACTACTTGGAGCTTGCCGAAGTTATGGCAATATAGAGCTAGGAGAACGCGCAGCGGAAGCCCTTTTTGAACTGGAACAGCAAAGTGCTACACCCTATGTCCTCCTATCACAAATATATGCCACAGCTGGCAGGTGGGATGATGCAGCGAAAGTTAGGAGAACAATGAAAGAAAGAGGAGTGAGAAAGGAAGCAGGATGCAGCTGGATTGAGGTGAAGAACAGGGCATATGCATTTGAGACAGATGAGAGCAATCTATAACGTCAGAATATCTCTGCAGTAGAAACTGTCTAAACTTATGGGTTGGCAGGATATGTGTCTTGGATGTGTCTTACACATTATTTGTTCAAAAGAGAAACTTGGAGCAAAGCTAATTACAAAATTATTGATCTATAATTGCATATACATTCTCATGTTCGGATTTAATTTTAATCAATTCCCCTCCTCTCTTGTTCTCGTGACCAAGAGAAGTTCGCTATTGCATTTGGTGGTGTGAGCACAATACTCGGTAATTCCTCTATATTATTGACTAGGTAAGAATGTACGGCGAGAGCTATACTGCAACCAAATTCCTACCACCATAACTGAGCAAGAAATCATAATAATCTATCAATACAGTTTTGGTCAATTCAGGGAAATGGGCTTTGCTTTCATGAAAATTGTTGGTGCAAGAACAATGATAATGTTTTCTATAAGAGGCTTGTGTACTTCAAAAATTTGGTTTCCTTCCATGCTTGGTCTCAAGGTCGGGGTTCATCTGACCTAGTTGCGACATAAAAAGGCAACCTTTAACTTTTGTATCAAGCTCCTATGTCCAGTGGCCTAGATGCAACAGTTTATCGTGCTGCTACTGAAAAAATGATTAATTGGGCAGCGAGGTCAAATGTAATTTTGTTGGATGCCAAATGTTTATACAGAGATCATACAAAAAGAAGGCAAAGCAAAAGGGGGTAGAGGTTCAAAGCCAAAAAAACAAAAATAAAACCATTTTTTAATTTTTTTAAGAGGTTGCATCCTCCACATCCAAGGATTTTACAAACTGAGTGTTGGCATTTTTTTTGTTTGTCAAAAAGTCATTTAGGAAAAGTTAAGGGGTTTCTCACAAAAGTGAGTGAGAAAGATTTAAGATGAGAAAAATAATAAAGTTTTGGCCATAGTTGAGTGTTAATAATGCAAAGGAGGAAAAGGTCAAAAGTTTTTGTTCTTTTTCAACACTTAAGCAACAGATTGGAGGGAAAACAAATGAGGTTGTTTCTCTTTCATTCTTTCATTCACGTTGGAGGAGAAAACTCGAGGGTTTCAGGTAAGAGCCATTGAAGGAAGCTCAGAGAAATAAGGAGACACGACAGATCTTGAACCCACGTTGCAAAGGCATTGAAAGAGTCTATCTCCACACCTGGCTGCCTTTTGCCACAGACATAGCATGTTGCAAAGATTATGAAGAAGGCATGGACACGCTATCAAAGGGGAGACATTTCAGGGGTTTGCAACACGTCTTTCCTACGTGTTCAATTTTTTTCATGACATACATTCAACACAATTTCATTCATACTACAAGGTATTCTCTACTATCTTTGTGAAAGCTCAATAAACAGTGTTCATATATACATCGCAGACCTGTAGAAATACTTATGTTGTGTAAGGGTTTTCACATTTTCACTCGATTATCTAGCATTTTATAGTTTTGATGGAACATATGTGTGTCAAGTTAAGACTCCCAAGCTTCATTGAAATAGTTAATAGGGCAGTCATAGAGGATCCTGAGTGTTATGATATAGGAATGCCAATCTCAATATATGTTTGGAACCCTAGGAAGGAAATAAAAATAGTAGACCCTCATATGTTGTGTATGGCTGAGCATGCACAGCAAAAGATGCAATCAAAAGAGACAAGAACATGGCATATAGGGTAGTGTTTCCAAACAACACAAGTTCCCAGGTGACAGTCAATAGTCATGATTATGAAGAGGTTTGTTTTCCTTATGCGAAGACTTTTCATTAAAATCATGGGGCATCAAGTGATAATCACATAGGAAGAAAAGTTATCAGGAAGAAGCGTAGCAACTGTCAGCCTTTATTCTATTTTTAAGGCAAGGAGCTGAGTGGTCACAAGGTCTAGCAAGGAAAGTCTCAAAGCACAGTCCGCTCCAGTTGAGACAGACTGAAGACTTTGTAGAGTAGGGGTTTTGAAGGACAGCCCACCTCAAGAAGACTTCTATAGGGTAGCCTGTACTGATGCATATGACAGTCCCTAGATAGGGTTTTCTTTTGAGAATTTTTGCAAACTGATTTGGATGTCATAAGAGGACAGTTATTAAGACTGTCATAGTGGCAGTCTATACAAAGTCACACTCCCAAATGAGTCATAAAGCATCCAAAATCAGAAAGAGGAGTAGCTGTTGCAAGATCTAGTACATGACAGCACAAGATGCTATAACAGTCATGCAATAAAGAATACAGGGTTGCACTTTTATTAGAGGATGGCGTTTGAGAAGGCTTCAAAGAATGAAGACAATGTGCTGCACTATGGAAAACAGTTCATGGAGTAGTTATAGAGAGACAAGAACATTCCAATAGTGGGGATAATGCGGATGGACTGAAGAATGCAGGGGTGAGCCTATGCCTAGTGTCAAAAAAGGGCAAATGATTCTACAACAATGGTCACATGAGAACTTCATAAGTGTCTCTAATCAATTTTGGCAGTCAGATCTGACTTGTTTCTCAGTTTGCAAAAGAGGACCATACAAATATAGCAGGTCATAGAGGATTATAGATGGTGATCTGAAGTCACAAGGGTTCATGGACGGTAAAGAGGGGACACACTATTGGCAGAGACAGTCACAAAAGGTAGATAAGGTGACAGTTTGAGTGCATTATACAGGCTATACAAATTGAAGGTAGCCAACATGACTCACAGAATCCTAGATATGGTGACAGGAAACATTAAGCATGACTATACCATAACAGTCCACCCCACAGAGCTTTAAGAGGAAATGGAAATATGATGGTCATAGTCAAGAGGGACAGAGGCATAAATGATAGTTCAAAGACAGTGGCCATATTTTGAAGATTTGATGGTGATGTCCTCAAACAGGAGATCAAGCCTGTCAAAACTCCATGTTATTTTTGGGTTTTAAAACTGTGTGATGAGTTGTGATAAAACCCTTGTCAACATTTATTGCCATTGTATAGTCAGAAGCTCATATCATATGACATATCAATTGCAAAAGATATAGTGGCTTTGTCATCCACAGAACTGTGGCACTGAAAGAAGCAGCTAAAACACTATTAGTAATAGGGTATTGAATTGACTGACTAAGGTAGTTCAATCATGTTAAAAGACAATTCAATCATCATTTTGTGGGGCAGGTATCATAGTGATAAAGGGGAGAATGGCACAAGTCTATGTATGAGACCTTACAACCCTGTGCATTGAATAAATGTCTCATGAGAGTTGATACTCATAGATAAGTTCAAATCAGGGAAAGCAGCCATTAACGACAGTACTATAGTATTGCTGAGTGGTCACAAGGTCTGCCATGATGGGAAGAGACTAAGGATAGTGCCAGTCCTTAAGGTGGTATATGGAAAAGCCACCTCCAAACCTTGACAGAGCCAGATAAGATGAAAATGTACATTGAAAATGGCACATCACTTTGCACAAAGGGCAGTTAAAATACTCAATGAAGGCAGTGACAGTCTAAAGACAAAATGATAGGACAGTCTTTCAAGAGTGATAATGCATGTAAGTGAAGGGACAGTGAAGTTCATTCAAACCAAGTGCATGACAGTCTGTGAAGGAATAAACACAAAGGGATGGTCAAGATGAAGGATCTCATATGACAGTCACTTCAATTTTCCAAGTAATTCTGGCTTGTCACCTTGAAGAGTACACTGGCAGTGCCCATTGAAGGACAGCAGTTGGAGTCTAAAAGCAGAGAGAAAATAAGGATAAAGGTTCAAGTGACAGTGATAAAAGTATAGAAGATGTCAAGAGAACGGTCTTTTCCATAACCAAAGGACAGCTCACTGGGTTTTTGAAGATATGGGAAGTGACTGTGAGTGGCCAAGATAAAGGACAAGTTACTTCATCACTGTCACTGATGCACAGAGGCAGTGATATGTATTACAGTGAGTAACAGAGTTTTCAAGGACAGACCTCAGTAAAGGGCAGACAATGATAATAGCTGACAAGATAACAGTGAGGTCTCTCCAACTCAATGAATGAAAGACAATATCAATGTAAGTGAAGGGGCATCCTTTGATAAGGTTATAAAAGTATGAATTGTTTATGCTTAACAGATCACAATAACAATGTAATGTCAAAAGATCAAAGGCACAGTTCAGTGTCATCTGTGAATACAAGGCAATGATAAAGGAAAAAACACAGTCCTGCAAAGACATGTTTTAAAAATGAGAAAGGAGTCATTCAGAGCACAAATGATAGTGATAGGGTTCAACAACAAAAAGTATATAAAGATTCCATGATGTCAATTGATAGCACAGGGAATATGTGGTAGTGGTCTGAAAAAGTGAAGAAGGTTTTGCATACAGCGCAGTCAAGGACAGTCATGGGAGATGTCAGTCTATTAGTGTCTTAGTAGATAGAATACTATGGATGCATAATACTCAAGGCAGTCGTAAAGTGTAATGACAAGAGTAAGTGGTTTTTGATAAGCATGAAATGATGATTTCTAGTGCAGTTGGGAGTCCTAGACCAAGTCAATCTCTTCCTCTCACGCCTCTCAAAGAAGCCTTTTCAGTTCAAACTCGTTGAAATCTCATGCCCTATTATCTTGTAGATGAGTTGAGAAGGTATGAATGCCAGAATTATGACAGTTATGGCAGCATGATGAGCAGTTGGGCAGGTTGCAGACATATAGGGCAGTTTGGAGGAGTTGACAACTGGCTGAGAGAAGATAGGACAGTTTGAAATATTTCCAAGCATTTAGGAACATCTGCACAAAAGGAACTCAAGTGATAAAGACTTTTCAACAGCTACCATCGTGGAGCAAGCTTTTGAGAGTATTAAGGAAGGCAGTTTCTAGGCGGCCAGATGAAACCAAATTTATTAAGTCAAAGCATGAAGTGTCATAAAGACTCTTAATGGTAGGTCCTATTTTCTCTGAGAGTGAAAAGGGAGAAATAGTACGCCTAATTTCACTTTTCACTTTAGTTCTTTTCACTTTTGGCCAAGCATTGTAAACTTGGAGAAGTTTCTTTCTTGTCATTTCTGTGCATTGCAACTCTGATTTTTCAGTTTTCAGACTGAAATAAAGCATTGTAACACTTTACTTTCAAAGCAGTTTCAAGAAAAGATACAAATTTCAGATCATGTATTGCTGTAAACACCTCTTTATCAATAAAGTTTTGAGCATTTTGAGCCTTCCAAAGTTTTGTTTTCTGTTATGTATATGAGGTAATTGATGTCATTTTCTGTGATTTTCATATTGGAATCCTCAAATGAATGTCTTATTTTTGTCATTTCAAAGCAGAGAAGGTATATTTGTGTAGGTTATTGTTTGTCATAGTTCAAATAGATGTTAGATTGTGAAGAACATCACACTTTCTTCCTTCTAAAACTGCAAGAAACACAAAACTTTCAATAAAACACTTATAGATAGATATGTCAAACACTAATGTTGTGCACAAACAGCTTAAACATTGATAACTTGTGTGAGAAAACAACACTTCAAGTTTGAGAAAAAAACACTTATTGGTACATCAACCCACATAGTGAGTTTCAATTTTATGCTATCTTTCTACCCTTTTCTATCAGTAGCAGAAAATAGCTTAAGTTAGGATAGGTGAGTTCCAAGGGAACCAACCCTTTTCTGGAGGTTCTTTTCCATTTAGGTGACCAACAAACCTGGAAAAGATCCAATGTTTCACTAGTAAGTTAAGTTCTGCAACTTAGCAAGGGTGCGTACTTAGGTGATAACACTAAGATCAATTCATTTGTTAACTGTTTGTTTCTCTAACCATAGCAGCAAAAATCGTTTGGGGAAAAAATTGGCAAATCAAAAGTATAAGATTTTTTGAAAAAATCGAAAAAAACAGAAGAAAAAATCGGGAAAATCATATTTCAGAAAAAATGTAAAAAATTGTAGTAAAAAAAGAAAAACTATTTTTTTTGAAATTTAAGGGCATTTCTATAGCATAGAGATATAAAGAGCAAATAAAATAGAGATTTAACACATGAAATACAAAAAATAGGATTTTGTTATTTATATTCATATCACTAAGTACATTGCATTGCACAAAGCATACTTCATAGTGCATAGTGCATTAATAATAACTAGATGGTTACAGTTGATGAAATTTCAATTACAATATAGTTTGTACAAAGTCAGCCTATAAACTAAGTACATAGTTCCAAAAAATCAAACGTAGCCAATGACTCTTGCTACTACAAATAGAGCTATGCTAGAAGGCTACAAGTCTTGATAAGCTCCTAGTTCAGAGCCTCTCCTAAGTTGTTCAACCTCATGTTATCCAAGTTGGCCTCTAGGATCTCAAAATCCCCAGTTTCAACAAAGTCGTTAAAAGGACAATTTTCTTTTGCTGAGTAGACATCATAAATTACAAAACGGGAATCAATTGGTTCATTTATGTGATTTAATAGTACTTGCCATTTCTAGAACAATGTTAAAGAGAACTATATGAAGAGTGTGAAAGGGAAATTATATGACAAATGAAGCAATTGTAAAGTTCAACTTAATAGGTTTTGAATCAAATAGCTCAAGATAGAGTAATAGAAAATGTTTTTGAAACAAAATCTTCAATCTCAAAAGACCATAAATGATATTGAGATGTTCTCATTGATAACTATTTTAGCAGATTTGTAACAAAGTAAAGGGAGCGTTAAATATTTTTCCATTAGAAAATGAAGACCAACTAGTACAAAAAAAGAGAGCAACTATTTGAGCCACAATTTTAGCTATTGTTATTCAAGCAAATTTTCCTTGATTTTGCGTAAAAGTGGATGATGGAGTTAAAAAAATTGATGGACTTTGAGTTGAGAATTTGAGAGATTATAGGTACAAGTTTCAATGGAAAATCAAAGCACGAGGAACATTCCCTTTCAATGGGACAGTTATTGCTTCTATCTAGATCGTTCAAGAGAATATATGAGGCCCGCTTCGAAAGGGATTAAGATAAGCCCACAAGACTAGGGCATGACTTCTCTCAAGGCATGTATTAGTTTGTCTGATACCTATTTAACATGCATGGAATGCTACACTATATATGTTTAAAGCATTCATGCACTACTATTGTACTCCTTACAGGCCTTCTAAACCTCCATGTATATGAAGATATTAAATGGAATGTAGTTCCCGAACAAGTGTAGGGCATGATTTAAGCAATGAGTTTCACCAATTAACAAGGCTTAACATGCTTGGAATGCTACACTATATATATATAAAGCATTCATGCACTGTTATTGTACTCCTTGCAGGCCTTTTGAACCTCCATGCATATGATGATCCTAAATGGAATGCAGTTCTCGAACAAGTGCAGGGCATGATTTTAAGTAGCGAGTTTCACCAATTAACACAACATTAAGCCTGCAAAATATATAGGAAATTTAAATATAACCAAAACAATCCTTCAATTTGATATAAAATACTGCTACAGTTTATTTTTTTTTAGTAGTATCGACTAATTTTTATCTTTATGATAGAAACCATTCTATTTATGATTCCTCAATGTCTATATACTATTATGTATATACTTATGCTTCCTACTTGATTATACAATTGTCAATACCCTACCCGCTTATCATTAAAACTTGATGGCCAGTGTCAAATTGAAGCTCCAAATTATCACACTTTGTTAGCATCTAGAAAGGAAATTTGTCCCAACCTAACCTTGATAATCTAAACAACCACCTTGGTATTATTGTTGACAATTGAAATGTTAAAATGCTTTTGAATAGTCAAGATCACAAGAATAGAAAGAAAACAAACCTCTTTAGGTTGATATCAAGCAAGTAGTGTTTCATTTCAGTTTAACCTAGCTTTCTATATTTACTTTTGGCAAGTACTTTTATAAGGTTCAAATATATTAAAAAAAAGATGGAAGCCTTACTTAGTATTTATGATATTGTCTACTATTTCCCACTAAATTGTGTCTTTGGATTTATATACATGGAAAGCATTACTATGAGCCTAAGGCAAATAACAGTAGTGTGGAATATAAAGAAAAAAGCAGCACATCTCTTAACCATTCCATGTTAATGTCCTTAACATCAAACGTAGAAGCAAACCAAAGAATGTGTCACTATTTTAATGTCCTTAACATCTATTAGAAATATGTGTCCATTCAAGCTTGCCTACTTGAGATTTGCCTCAACAACCTAATGATATCTAGCAAATCTTTGATGGTGAGCCACGTCCCAATGGCCAACACTCAATTTTGTGCTAAAAATCAACCAAAACACCCAATTAAATAGCAATTTCGCATAATTATGGTTTTGTAGCGTGTTGGCTGGGCAATTTTTTTGTGATTTTTGTGATTTTTTCATGATTTAAACCCTTAAAAATTGTTGAACATCATTAAAAATCATGGTTGATTAAGTCAGGATTTTTTGGGGAAAAAAATTGTTTCGTCTAAAGATTTATGCTTCTATGTCTCTAACAAAGCAAAGTTAAAAACAAAGCAAAACTAGCTAGTACACACTAGGACAAAATATTTGAATTGGAAGCACACACTAGGATGGATCTATACAGTGTGAAAGTGAATCTACTTTATATTTGTTAGTATTCTAACTTTCCAAGTGGAATTTTACCATCCGCCAATGGTTAAATGGTTTTAAAAAAGGCAAAAGTTTGGCCATCCATGTTTGTGCACCTATATTAGAGCCAAGCATGAAAACTAGTCATAGAAATGCAAGAAAGGATTGAAGAGTAAAGAATGAGTCATAAACCAAGAACATAGGAGAAATCATCACCTACATAAAATGTTCAATGCTATGACAATATTTGGCTCTCCTAAATTCAAGGCCGAGAAATGTTTTTGATTAAGCAGGGTTTTGAAAGGATCCAAAACCTTGTATAAGGAGAAAGATAGAGCATTAAGCACAACCAAACACCAAAGAAAAACCGAGCAGAACAACTAAGAGACTACACAAGACAACAAAACTTGATACACCAACCATATCCAATCTGCTGCACCCACTTTCAAAATTTCAAAGATAAGGTAATATGAGTGGGGAGCACCAAGTTATTCTCCATGAACACACAAAATCTTGTGAATAACAAGCGCTTCATGAATTTAGTGATCTTATTAGTATCACAGTATTGCCCAAAAAAAATAGCAATAATCATAAACATCTTTTCATCCAATACTCTGAAGGTAGCCCTGACAAACAAAACCCAAACAAGAAACTTGAATGTATCTTTCATTGGGTTGAAATCAGATGACAAATTTTGAAGGTAAATGCCATTCATGCCAAGAAACCAGGGGCCATCTAGAAGGATCCTAGAACAATATTCTAGAAATGGAAAAGAAAAAAGGGAAAAAACATTCAGCATAACAATTACATCAACCTAGCCTCTAATTTTTCAAATCCAAAGAACCCATCTTCTAATAGTATCAATATTGGAATGATTGCCACATAATCTCCCAACAAGCAAGCTCCTAAGCCAAGCCAATGACTCAGTAAGAAGAGAATCAAAACTAGAATTTCCCATCCTCCTTAACCTCAGAAGAACTCCCATCAATCGCATCATAATCAAAACCTGGCTATAGGTTAGACACACCACACACCTTCACACAAAGATCTTCCAAAATCCTGGGATTTGAACTAGGGACAACAATAGGAGATGAAGAAACAACAGTCGCAAGAGCACCAATACTCCCAACCATCACATCACAGTCCTTCCTCTCATAGAGTTTCTTAGAAACCCTAGGGGTCATTGCAAAAATAAGAGATGAAGGAACTAGAACAACAATAGGATAAGAGAAAACAATAGGCACACTAACTCCCCCCTCAACATTCAAGGGAGAAGAAAGTCTTTTATCAAACCTGTAAACTGAACACCATTTTGGGATTTCCACAGTCTTCTTAACCTCAAGCCTCTACGCCTTCAAACGAGCCTCAAAGAGAATGTCAAGAAGTTCATCCTCCTCTTCAACCCTTCACAGGCCCATGCATCCCCAGAAAAAAAAACAAGAAGAAAATTACCATCCTTTGCATTACCTGATTTTGAAACTGTTATACCTTTCCTTTTTTTTGGGCCTAGTTTTACATTTAAGAGAAGAAAAATAAAAGCAAGAGAAGATTCAAATGTTCCTTTTTATGTTTAAATTTGAATAGATTAATTTTTGAGTGAAAAGTCTAAAGACTAATAGGGGTTTGTCTTTTAGTTATATCTTAGTGAAGATTCAATATAAAATATTGGATGGCTCCAAAAATAATACATTGTGTTCTTTGACAAAGCACTTGCCTTCTATTTTAAGACTAACAACATATAATTTTACACAAATTGTCTTAGGTAAAAGTAAAATAAATATATTTAAAAAATTTACTTATTTTTTAATAATTATAAATTTTAATGTATCATATTTATTTCTAATTTCTAGGAATTATATATTTAACATGAAATATTTGTAAAAAGATCTAAATCATAGTTGCAAAAAATATCTTTTATATATTATCCCAAGTTACAAGTATTGAAAGAGAAAATTGTAACAAAAAGATACAATGTTTTAAAATGATATTTTTTTTCAATGTAATTTGACACTATTATGTGAACAAAGCATATAATATCTTTTAAAGCAATTGGAATTCTTCAAATAGCAATACTAGCTATCTTTGAAGTTTCTTGTTGTAAAATATATTGAAGAATAAGCTTGACATCCATTGTATATTTATCCAAATGCATTTGTTGTTGATCATACAAGTACATAGATTGATAAGTTCTCTACATTGAATTTTGTATATCATCAACAACCAAATTAAATGTAATAGTGTTAGTAGTAGAGGAGTAGTAGTAGCCATATACGGAGTACTAATATCATAATTAATATTGTTTGCCTTGTCTATCAATATTGTAAGGCACAAAAAGAGGATCTTTCAAGAATGGGCAAGCATACTAGTTTTCAATTTCATTTGGAAAAATCGTTGTCAAATTTTATCATGGAAATTGTATCAACGTTGTTAGTGTTGATAAGAATACACTTATCAATAGAGTTAAAGGAGGGCTAGGAGCATATACATGGACATGAAGTAATTAAATTGCTATTGCATTTTTTCTAAATTCAACATCATTTCTTGTCATCATCACTAATCAACCCCTTCATCACTATTGATTAAATATTTTATTATTATTTGATTAAGTGAACACCTTTCCCACTTTAATTATTTCCCTCCAACCACTTTAACTAAATAGTTTTTAATTATTTAATTATTTTTCTAATTTTCTTCATCCATATTAATTAAATAATTTTTATTTACTTAATTATGTCCAATTATTCTTCCATCCACATTAATTAAATATTTTTTAATTATTTAATTAAATTTCTAATTTTTCCTCTATCCACATAATTAAATACTTTTCAATTATTTAATTAAAGTTATGCATCCTTCATCCAACATTTTAATTATTTAATAGCTAATTATTCCTCCAAAATTAAATAAATTATTTAATTTATTTAGTTTGACTTTGCACATTCCTCTAAAAATAAATAAACTCGTTATTTTATTTATTTCCTAAATATATCATTCTATTTTTTATTTCTTCAACTCTAAATATAGTGAAAAATCTCTAAATTTAGTGAGTTAACTGAAAAACAACTCCAGTTCACTCTCACTCACTTCCACTTCATCCTCTCATGTAGTTAGCTCTCTGATTCATGCATTCACTTTACTCATCATCATAGCCCCTCATCCTGTTACATGTCACACACACATTCCTTATCATCTCTCAAATATTCTCTTCTGTTGATCTCATCTCACATCCTACATTATTGATTTGATATCTTTGAAAGCTATAAAAAACCCATCATTTAGCAATTCAACTCCTCCATGAATTTTTCTAGGTTATCCTAAAGTATTTGAGCAATCCATATACTATTCAAATTAGCATAATCTATATTTTACAAAGGAGTAAGTCTAGGAATTGTGGTGGAGATAAAGTAGTTAGAAGAAGTTTTATTTCATTTGCTTTCATGTTTGATTTGCATACACTTCATTGAGATTAGGTCATTTGATCATTGAATTGAACTTGTTATTTACATCATTTCCTTAATTGATTTCATCGATCTAATTTCCCTTATTCACACTACTTTACATCCACTCTAGTGCAGTGATCCCAAAAAATAAAGGTTTCATCATATTAATTCATTAAATTAAAACTTGTTCTTTACAATAAGAGTCCATTATTGTAATACCCCTCATGCTACTATTTGATTTTTTTGACATTCTCTGTGGTTTTGTTTGGCACATTGTGATTTGGATGGTACTGTTGATATCATGTTGTGGTAGCATAGACTGTTACTGATTATATACTCTTATGATACCATGGTTATTATGATGATATTTTATTATGATCGTTTGATGAAATTATTTGGAATTCAGTAGACTAGAAAATAGTAATTGATGATATTAATGTAAATTAATGTAAATTTTATAATGCTTTATATGATGATATGTTTTGGTGAGGGGACAGGTAGCATCACTCGTTCGCGAGCGCCCTGCTACACTGTGAATCCTTCTCACGATGCTTTGTAATTGATTATATGTATATATGTTGTATATCACCTTGTTGGATGCAGACCTTGTAGGAATAAGACTCGATTCCACCTATTTCGATAGGTCTGGGCGAGCATTGAACCAACCCAACGGCAGGAAGTTGAACAAAGGTGGCATGAAAAGTAACTCCGTTCCAAGGTGTCAACAGTCCTGTATCTTCTTGGTTTGTGCGTATTGGTCACATTCATTTGTGTAGTTGCATTGGTCTTTGTATGTTATTGCGATTTTATGATTTGTCTAAAGTGGTGAATGGTTTTATGTGGTAAATTAAATAATTAAGTAATTAATAAAAATAAAGACATAAAATAATAATTAAATATGGCAATGAATAAATATTAGTAGTAATAAAAAAAATATTTCATTTATTTGGTATCCTACAATGGTTGATTTTAATTGTTTAATATGAAAGTAATTAGTTAATAAAGTATTAAGGAAAGAAATATATATATTTAAAAGTTCATGTTTGTGGATTTAAATTTATTTAGTTTTAATCAAATACATGGAAAATAAAAATGAAATATGGAAAAGGCAACAAAAGAGATTAAGGTTAAATATTGTTTGGTTTTAATTCTTGAAATGTGACCTCTGGTATTCACGGGAAGAGGAAATTGAAAGGATTCATGGGCATGGATTTTAAGAAGGGGTTTCTTTGTTTGAGGGGATGGTTTTTCGAATGCTGGAGAAAGTTTATTTCCAATCATTTTTCTGCCCTTAGTTTCTTTTTCTGTTTGCTGGAGAAAATTGGTGAAGAGGAAGGAAGATTTGGATCTGTTGCTGGAAGATTGGCAGGAAGGAATTAGTACAGCAAGAGGATCAAAGCTTCTTCAAGTTTCTGCAAGCGAAGGACGCCAGGTTCTTTCTTTTAATTTATTTATCTTCTGTTAAAATAGGAATTGGTGCTTGTAAATGAAATTTTTATTTAGGGTTGAAAATTAAATAATGATAGGAAGAAAATCTATTGGGGTTACAGTTTAATCAAAGGAAATTTTAGCAGGGAATTGGGGATTGTTATTCATTTAATGGAATTTT
>VDFB02193867.1:44767670-44907981 GCA_007258455.2 Sequoia sempervirens | reverse complement strand
TTGTAAATGTAATCTCTCCAAAATCTTAGGTTTAAGGTTATCTCTTGGTACAATAGAGTTTCTTCTCATCATGTTTGATGTTGTGAATGTAAATTTTGTTATATAATGTGACAATTTTAAAACATTTACAATTCATTGTAATGATATTTTATTATTTACATGTGGACTTATATGGTTTGATTATGGATAACTAAGTACATGTTTAGCTTGTAATACTCTCATTTTGATGTAGTCTTATGCTTGGATCAATTATTCAAAATTTTACATTTTGTTGCATCTCTCCCCATCAACTTGAATTTGTTACCCATAAATAGGTGTTGACCTGGGATTAGTAACACTCAACCACTCAAAACCAAAAAAAAATAGTTAATTTTTTTTCATTCTAGTTTGAGTTTATGTAGTTCATGATTTCATCATATTTACAAGGTATAGTACTTACAAGCTTTGAATCATGTATATCTTTCTTTCAACTTGCACTCATTGCAATGGTATTTAATTGGCTATATAGAGGTAGTAGGGTATCTAGTTTCTCTCATGCTCAACAAAAATATTTGGAGCTTTATCAATAGTTTGGGTTTAGTCACCATTATTTATAACTATTTACTTATTTATTTACACACTTGCCAATAGGAACACCCTCCTAAGTTTAGTGAGCTCGAAGTGTAGGAGAGAACACCCACTCTCATTGATTTGACCTTAAACCCTCCACAGTTTTGTTGATGACATAATTTCTCTTGCTAGATAATAACCCTAGCCTTAACCCTAGCCTTGTGAGTGAAGTATTTTTCTAGGAAGTGGAGCAATGATTTTGAGACCCAATAGGAACAAAGATCAATAGAACAATGTCCTAAGATACTTGAAAATATAGAGTACATAACTCATGTTATATGTGAAAGTGTTGTTGGCATCTTGTTGTATGCTAGGGTCTACACTAGGCTAGGTATTATTGAAGCAATGGATTCCTAAGAAGATATATGTCTAATTCAAGAAAATAGTATTAGATTGTGATTGAGAGGGTCTTTAGATATCTTTATAGCACTTTGAATACTTTTTTTTTTACCAAGGAAGGCCTAATTTTTGTAGAAAGGATATTTAGGGTTTTGTTGATGTAGATTCTATGAAAGTGATTTTAACAATAAAAGATCCATCAATGGTTATGGATTTAACCTATTTGGTGGTGTTATAAGTTGGATGATAAGAGATAGGTTGTGTTTTCTCTTTTGAGTATAGGTTTTATTACATGGTAGCTACTTACACTTGTAAAGAGGTAGTATGGATTTAAATATTATGTTCAAATGTTGACTTGAGACAAGAGTTAATGAGGATTGACTATAATGGTCAAAGCGTTATTAGTTTAGCCAAGAACTTGACTTTTCATGTGTATACAAAGTATATTTTTTTGCAACATAATTTAGTTCATGACAAGGTGGAGGAAAAGAGGGTATTGCTTGAAAAAGTGAACACTTGGAGAATCTTGTAGACTCTTTGATGAATACAATAAGTAGAGATAAGTTCCTATAGTGTAGGACTACTTTGGGGAAGTCTTCCCTTAGTAACTTGTTCATTTTGTCCATGTTTGATCCCTATGCATGTATGCAATAAGTTGGAGAATATTGGGAAACTTTTTACGCATCTTTTATAAAATAAATATTTTTTGTATAGTTTTGGTTCACCTTGGGTGTGACACCACACTTTGCATTACTTAATATTTTCCTAGGAATTGTATGTAATATTTATAAAAGGCACTTAGTGTATTTAGGTGGGCTACGTAAAGACATGACACCATAAGTACAAAAAATTAGTAAGTGTCATTTCAAGATCTATTGTAAATCTTGGGTGTCAACTATGAAAAATCCTAGTTGGTTTCATTAATTAGGAAACTTGGTAAGCAAGTTTTCAAGTTAGCCATTATATGCCTAGATATATAATGCACTTGGGATGGGTTGAAAGCAAGATGTTGTTTGTAGATAGGTAAATGCTATTGAAATTACTCCAAGAAGTAACTTGCAAATCTCTTTGAGAGCATGAGAATGTTCTCCTTTTATATTTTAAACTTTCTTAATTGTGAATAAAAAGAAGAGTGGTGCTTTCTATTGATGGGTTTTTTCTAGGCTTTAAGAGTTTCTCATATTCAATCTTGTGCTATGTGTATTTTTTCCATTAAAATGTATTGACTTTATTTTTTTTCCAAATATTCTCCTATTTAGATTAATATCATTTTCTCACACATAAGATGTGTATTGATTAAATTGCTTTGTTGGTGTGGAATGACCACTTAAACTTCACTAGTTTGTTAGACTTGTTAACTTGAAAAATTATACATGACTATGTAAAATTTTGACCAAATAACACTTAATGTACATGCAACTCAATCCTATTAAAGAATATTTTTCAAAAAAAAAAAATTATATAAACCAATTAGAACAATACCTTTAAAATGTAAGTGCAATGATAAAAATAATATCAAATTATTAATAGACTAACATCGTAACTAGATCATACAAAGAATAATGAGCAACGAGGAGTAAAATATTTTAAATATTATATGTTCCTTGTCATAGAGCCTTGATGCTTATTGTGTGCCTTATTGACATGTGCTTATGCCATTCTACACCATATTCAAGCACTCCAATTAAACTATGGTTCATCTTTGAGTCTTTTCCCTTCTATGTATCTCTACATGAATCATAATCACCTACCATTGTCATGTGACCAAAGGTTGTTCTTTGCTCTAACACTTATTTTACCAAAGACAACACCTACTAGAAGTTATGAGCACAATCATTGTTATTTACATTAAATTTTAGACATAGTGGCCACTATGAACCATAATTGTTGTTCATACTTGTTCATACTTTGTGATCACATTAACAAATTTTTAAACCATGTTTATATGGTCAAAGTGAACAAAAAAACATTTTAAATATGACATGTTTAATGGATGTTTCATTTGGTAATCTTATATAGAAAAAAATTGTAAGAAATTAGTTTCTTTTTGTCTTCAATATATACAAACAATTATAATTTGTACTTAAAAATTTATTATTCATGTAATATGTTTACAAAAGTTAATTTGGTAATCTATCTTAATTTAATTTTGTAAAAAAAATTATCATTAACTTTTTATATCATACTCCATGATCACGAGGAGAGCTAAAAAAGGGAATGGTGAAGGATATGTTTTAAATATTTAAGCGTAGATGTCTTTAACGAAGAATATGAATTATATGAAATGGTAAAATTAAAAAAGAGTATTGAGTCAATGGGCCCTCTGGTGAAGTTGAAAGGTTTGGAATGAGCCCACTAGGGATCAAGTCTTGCTAAGTGCTAAACCCTAACACCGAAAAAAAGGGATGAGGCTGGGATTGTGCCCCAAGCGGATTTTGGCGGTGTTGATAACCGTCAGTCCTTGGCCCTAAGCTCAAGGGGACCCCCTCGGGGTATTCCAAACAAACAAAAAAAAAGAGTATTGTGAAGTTATGTAGATTTCAAAAGTTTAAAACAAACACTAAAATATTAAAACACAGAGGAAGCACAATTTTTGTTTTACACACAAACATAGGAGCTTTATTCCTCTGATATATCAATTCATTACATATGACCTCTTTTTATAGAGGTTTTGCATATCAACATTCAAATATAGCTCATGCATGCACATGATCAATACCAACATGCAGTCATGCAAATACAAACATTCATTACAATTAATTGTTTACTAAAAAAGGTGCATGGAATCTTCACTGAGACTCACGCATCATTTGCCAACATACTCCCCTTTGATGCTGAGACTCACAATACAATACTGAACCTGAACAACTTAGTGTGCAGACTTTTATACATTCTTTCTCTAATATAGAGAACACTCACTATCTCTCACATCATATGACACCTTATTGTTTTTAACATGCCAACATTTGGATTTATAGAACTTTTTGAACATACTTGTAATTTTTCTCCAATTGGATCCATCGATCCATCCATAATCAATTTTCATACAATCCTTCTCAGATTGTCCACTCCACTCTTTATTCCAACATGATTTTTCTGAATGATTCTTCAACCCACAAATTGTACAAGGATGAAGATCCCAACATTTCTCTTTTTTATGTCCTCCCCTATGACAATGAGAACATTCCATAAACTCCATACTTCTAGATGATTTGCATGAACTTGTAACACTTGTTACATCACTTCTATCTCTCTCACCATATCTCAGGCCTTCATTCTTTGGCCTCACAGCTGGCTGAATGGGCTCTCTCATTCTTTGCCCATTTTTTCCCAAACCTTTTCTCTTTTCAAACCAACCTTTGTTTCCAGCTTCACATGCTGCAAAAACATTAGTTTCAAATATATCTTTATCTTCAACTTCACACTTTTTACCTGAACAAACTTTAGCTACATCACCCATACATGTAGCATCACATACCAATGGTTTTGATTTCAAACATGCATTTTCTTTCTCCAACAACTTTAGCTTCCCCTCCAAATCTTCATTCTTTTTCTTGACCTCATCAAACAGCTTCAATCTGCCTTCTAGCTCTTCTTTTTCCTTTTTCACTTTCTCTAATTCTTTTTCCATATTTTCATTCTCACACAAATAATCACACCTTTCTTTTGAAAAATCCTTTATCTTATCTATCAATTCTGAATTACATTTTTTGAGCTTCACTAATTCTTCCATCAAACTATCTTTCTCACACTTTAAATTTGAAGTTTCTTTCTTTGACTTTTTACCAGTCTTTCCCATTGAAACAAAAAATTTAAACTCACCTTACAAAATTGTAAATATGAAAAACTCACCCTTGCCTCAAAAGCTTCTATCTCCTTCGGCTAAAAATAGTGATTTATCTTTAAACAACAGCAAAATTTCTTGCTAGTAACAATCTTTGGCTGGCAGCTCATATTCCTCCTCTTTGAACAACGATACAATGATTGCTACGGATATCCCTTTGATGGGTTCCTTCCTATCTTTAAAATAGACCTTTTTAAGAAACAACAATTTTCCCTGGCCGTGACCTTACCCTTAGTCTCCTCTGTGTGGCGGATGCAAAACCCTGACACCGAAAAAAAGGGATGAGGTTGGGATTGTGCCCCAATACACGGATTTTGGTGGTGTCTGATACCCGTCGGTCCTCATCATTACCCTAATTCAAGGGGACCCCCTCGGGGTATCTCCAAACAAAAAAAAGAAAAGAAAAGAGTGCCAACAAGTTAACCTGTATTCATACACCCCTCAACAGGGAATGAGTTATGCTTTGGCTTGCCAGTGGCAGTAGCAAGCATTTGAATCTGCAGCGAGAGGAAGCCTGAATTCGGATAGGTGGAAAATGTCCGTGGATAGTTTGATGGTGGGAAAGAAAAGGTGTTCAGAATGCGCATTCCCGCATTCGACATCGCTACTTACGCTCGCCTATTGCAGATGTGCATCGATACCAAAGCTCTCGCTCAGGGGAAGGCTGTTCATGGACATATTTCTAAATCAGGATTTGATTCATACGTTTTTCTTTGCAATCGTCTGCTTTATATGTATGCCAAATGTCAAGCTTTGGCAGACGCTACCCAAGTTTTTCAAAATATGCATCTCAGAGATGTATTCTCATGGACTAGTATCATCACAGGATATGCAAATTGTGGCCATATGGATAACGCACGCCAACTGTTCGACAAAATGCCTGAACCAAACGTCGTCTCATGGAATGCAATAATTGCTGGGTATGCACAAAATGGGTATTGTTCTGAAGCTCTAGAGCACTATGGACAGATGCAGCAAGCGGGGATTAAACCTTCCCGGTTTACCTTTGCTACTGTTGTTAGTGCTTGTACTAGACTTGCAGCTGTAGAAGTAGGAAAACAGCTTCATGCTCACAGTGTTATGAATGGGCTTGGATTGAATAGCTTTGTTGGGAGTGCCCTTGTTGACATGTATGCTAAATGCGGAGGAACTGGTGATGCAAGGCTTGTGTTTGATGAAATGTCTGAACGAGATATGGTGACATGGACTGCGATGATTGCAGGATATGGCCAAGATGGGCACGGTTTGGAGGCCTTTAAGCTATTCAGGCAAATGCAATTGGCAGGGGAAAAGCCTAATGAGCTCACCTATGCCACCATTCTCAGCGCCTGCGCCTGTGAGATATGTTTCCAACAGGGAATTCAAGTCCATGCACTCATGATTAAGAATGGATATGTTTCCAACTTATTTGTGTCAAGTGGCATTGTAAATTTGTATTCCAAATGTGGTAGCCTGTCTGATGCACGCCAGCTGTTCGATATAATGAGTGAACGGGATGTGGTGTTGTGGAATGCCATGATTACGGGGTATGCCCACAATGGGTTCGTTGAAGAGGGGTTAAAGCTCTTTGTTCAAATGCAGAAGGCAGGTACCCAGCCGGATGATGTCTCTTTCACTGGCGTTCTCAATTGTTGGGCAACCTTAGCAGCTTTGGATGGGGGCAAGCAGGTCCATGGCCTAATTTTGAGAAGTGGGTTTGATGCAAATGTTTCTGTGGGTAGTTCTCTTATTGACATGTATGTCAAATGTGCAAGCATAGAAGAAGCAAAACGAGTTTTTCAGGAAATGCCTGAAAGAAATGTCATTTCTTGGAATGCCATGATAGGAGGATATGCCTTGAATGGCTATGGCAAGGAAGCCCTCCAACTCTTTGAGAGAATGGTGTTGGAGGCTGCAAAGCCAAATGACAGCACATTTGTTAGCGTTCTCTCTGCATGCAAGTATGCAGGCCTAGTGGATGAAGGCCGCTACTATTTTAGTTCCATGAGTCAAGATTACCATATTATGCCTAGGTTAGACCACTATGCATGCTTTATTGATCTCCTTGCGCGTGCAGGCCACTTGAATGAGGCTGCAGACATGGTTGACAACATGCCTTTTGAACCAAATGCCATTGTGTGGGGTGGACTACTTGGAGCTTGCCGAAGTTATGGCAATATAGAGCTAGGAGAACGCGCAGCGGAAGCCCTTTTTGAACTGGAACAGCAAAGTGCTACACCCTATGTCCTCCTATCACAAATATATGCCACAGCTGGCAGGTGGGATGATGCAGCGAAAGTTAGGAGAACAATGAAGGAAAGAGGAGTAAGAAAGGAAGCAGGATGCAGCTGGATTGAGGTGAAAAACAGGGCATATGCATTTGAGACAGATGAGAGCAATCTATAACGTCAGAATATCTCTGCAGTAGAAACTGTCTAAACTTATGGGTTGGCAGGATATGTGTCTTGGATGTGTCTTACACATTATTTGTTCAAAAGAGAAACTTGGAGCAAAGCTAATTACAAAATTATTGATCTATAATTGCATATACATTCTCATGTTCGGATTTAATATTAATCAATTCCCCTCCTCTCTTGTTCTCGTGACCAAGAGAAGTTCGCTATTGCATTTGGTGGTGTGAGCACAATACTCGGTAATTCCTCTATATTATTGACTAGGTAAGAATGTACGGCGAGAGCTATACTGCAACCAAATTCCTACCACCATAACTGAGCAAGAAATCATAATAATCTATCAATACAGTTTTGGTCAATTCAGGGAAATGGGCTTTGCTTTCATGAAAATTGTTGGTGCAAGAACAATGATAATGTTTTCTATAAGAGGCTTGTGTACTTCAAAAATTTGGTTTCCTTCCATGCTTGGTCTCAAGGTCGGGGTTCATCTGACCTAGTTGCGACATAAAAAGGCAACCTTTAACTTTTGTATCAAGCTCCTATGTCCAGTGGCCTAGATGCAACAGTTTATCGTGCTGCTACTGAAAAAATGATTAATTGGGCAGCGAGGTCAAATGTAATTTTGTTGGATGCCAAATGTTTATACAGAGATCATACAAAAAGAAGGCAAAGCAAAAGGGGGTAGAGGTTCAAAGCCAAAAAAACAAAAATAAAACCATTTTTTAATTTTTTTAAGAGGTTGCATCCTCCACATCCAAGGATTTTACAAACTGAGTGTTGGCATTTTTTTTGTTTGTCAAAAAGTCATTTAGGAAAAGTTAAGGGGTTTCTCACAAAAGTGAGTGAGAAAGATTTAAGATGAGAAAAATAATAAAGTTTTGGCCATAGTTGAGTGTTAATAATGCAAAGGAGGAAAAGGTCAAAAGTTTTTGTTCTTTTTCAACACTTAAGCAACAGATTGGAGGGAAAACAAATGAGGTTGTTTCTCTTTCATTCTTTCATTCACGTTGGAGGAGAAAACTCGAGGGTTTCAGGTAAGAGCCATTGAAGGAAGCTCAGAGAAATAAGGAGACACGACAGATCTTGAACCCACGTTGCAAAGGCATTGAAAGAGTCTATCTCCACACCTGGCTGCCTTTTGCCACAGACATAGCATGTTGCAAAGATTATGAAGAAGGCATGGACACGCTATCAAAGGGGAGACATTTCAGGGGTTTGCAACACGTCTTTCCTACGTGTTCAATTTTTTTCATGACATACATTCAACACAATTTCATTCATACTACAAGGTATTCTCTACTATCTTTGTGAAAGCTCAATAAACAGTGTTCATATATACATCGCAGACCTGTAGAAATACTTATGTTGTGTAAGGGTTTTCACATTTTCACTCGATTATCTAGCATTTTATAGTTTTGATGGAACATATGTGTGTCAAGTTAAGACTCCCAAGCTTCATTGAAATAGTTAATAGGGCAGTCATAGAGGATCCTGAGTGTTATGATATAGGAATGCCAATCTCAATATATGTTTGGAACCCTAGGAAGGAAATAAAAATAGTAGACCCTCATATGTTGTGTATGGCTGAGCATGCACAGCAAAAGATGCAATCAAAAGAGACAAGAACATGGCATATAGGGTAGTGTTTCCAAACAACACAAGTTCCCAGGTGACAGTCAATAGTCATGATTATGAAGAGGTTTGTTTTCCTTATGCGAAGACTTTTCATTAAAATCATGGGGCATCAAGTGATAATCACATAGGAAGAAAAGTTATCAGGAAGAAGCGTAGCAACTGTCAGCCTTTATTCTATTTTTAAGGCAAGGAGCTGAGTGGTCACAAGGTCTAGCAAGGAAAGTCTCAAAGCACAGTCCGCTCCAGTTGAGACAGACTGAAGACTTTGTAGAGTAGGGGTTTTGAAGGACAGCCCACCTCAAGAAGACTTCTATAGGGTAGCCTGTACTGATGCATATGACAGTCCCTAGATAGGGTTTTCTTTTGAGAATTTTTGCAAACTGATTTGGATGTCATAAGAGGACAGTTATTAAGACTGTCATAGTGGCAGTCTATACAAAGTCACACTCCCAAATGAGTCATAAAGCATCCAAAATCAGAAAGAGGAGTAGCTGTTGCAAGATCTAGTACATGACAGCACAAGATGCTATAACAGTCATGGCATAAAGAATACAGGGTTGCACTTTTATTAGAGGATGGCGTTTGAGAAGGCTTCAAAGAATGAAGTCAATGTGCTGCACTATGGAAAACAGTTCATGGAGTAGTCATAGAGAGACAAGAACATTCCAATAGTGGGGATAATGAGGATGGACTGAAGAATGCAGGGGTGAGCCTATGCCTAGTGTCAAAAAAGGGCAAAGGATTCTACAACAATGGTTACATGAGAACTTCATAAGTGTCTCTAATCAATTTTGGCAGTCAGATCTGACTTGTTTCTCAGTTTGCAAAAGAGGACCATACAAATATAGCAGGTCATAGAGGATTATAGATGGTGATCTGAAGTCACAAGGGTTCATGGACGGTAAAGAGGGGACACACTATTGGCAGAGACAGTCACAAAAGGTAGATAAGGTGACAGTTTGAGTGCATTATACAGGCTATACAAATTGAAGGTAGCCAACATGACTCACAGAATCCTAGATATGGTGACAGGAAACATTAAGCATGACTATACCATAACAGTCCACCCCACAGAGCTTTAAGAGGAAATGGAAATATGATGGTCATAGTCAAGAGGGACAGAGGCATAAATGATAGTTCAAAGACAGTGGCCATATTTTGAAGATTTGATGGTGATGTCCTCAAACAGGAGATCAAGCCTGTCAAAACTCCATGTTATTTTTGGGTTTTAAAACTGTGTGATGAGTTGTGATAAAGCCCTTGTCAACATTTATTGCCATTGTATAGTCAGAAGCTCATATCATATGACATATCAATTGCAAAAGATATAGTGGCTTTGTCATCCACAGAACTGTGGCACTGAAAGAAGCAGCTAAAACACTATTAGTAATAGGGTATTGAATTGACTGACTAAGGTAGTTCAGTCATGTTAAAAGACAATTCAATCATCATTTTGTGGGGCAGGTATCATAGTGATAAAGGGGAGAATGGCACAAGTCTATGTATGAGACCTTACAACCCTGTGCATTGAATAAATGTCTCATGAGAGTTGATACTCATAGATAAGTTCAAATCAGGGAAAGCAGCCATTAACGACAGTACTATAGTATTGCTGAGTGGTCACAAGGTCTGCCATGATGGGAAGAGACTAAGGATAGTGCCAGTCCTTAAGGTGGTATATGGAAAAGCCACCTCCAAACCTTGACAGAGCCAGATAAGATGAAAATGTACATTGAAAATGGCACATCACTTTGCACAAAGGGCAGTTAAAATACTCAATGAAGGCAGTGACAGTCTAAAGACAAAATGATAGGACAGTCTTTCAAGAGTGATAATGCATGTAAGTGAAGGGACAGTGAAGTTCATTCAAACCAAGTGCATGACAGTCTGTGAAGGAATAAACACAAAGGGATGGTCAAGATGAAGGATCTCATATGACAGTCACTTCAATTTTCCAAGTAATTCTGGCTTGTCACCTTGAAGAGTACACTGGCAGTGCCCATTGAAGGACAGCAGTTGGAGTCTAAAAGCAGAGAGAAAATAAGGATAAAGGTTCAAGTGACAGTGATAAAAGTATAGAAGATGTCAAGAGAACGGTCTTTTCCATAACCAAAGGACAGCTCACTGGGTTTTTGAAGATATGGGAAGTGACTGTGAGTGGCCAAGATAAAGGACAAGTTACTTCATCACTGTCACTGATGCACAGAGGCAGTGATATGTATTACAGTGAGTAACAGAGTTTTCAAGGACAGACCTCAGTAAAGGGCAGACAATGATAATAGCTGACAAGATAACAGTGAGGTCTCTCCAACTCAATGAATGAAAGACAATATCAATGTAAGTGAAGGGGCATCCTTTGATAAGGTTATAAAAGTATGAATTGTTTATGCTTAACAGATCACAATAACAATGTAATGTCAAAAGATCAAAGGCACAGTTCAGTGTCATCTGTGAATACAAGGCAATGATAAAGGAAAAAACACAGTCCTGCAAAGACATGTTTTAAAAATGAGAAAGGAGTCATTCAGAGCACAAATGATAGTGATAGGGTTCAACAACAAAAAGTATATAAAGATTCCATGATGTCAATTGATAGCACAGGGAATATGTGGTAGTGGTCTGAAAAAGTGAAGAAGGTTTTGCATACAGCGCAGTCAAGGACAGTCATGGGAGATGTCAGTCTATTAGTGTCTTAGTAGATAGAATACTATGGATGCATAATACTCAAGGCAGTCGTAAAGTGTAATGACAAGAGTAAGTGGTTTTTGATAAGCATGAAATGATGATTTCTAGTGCAGTTGGGAGTCCTAGACCAAGTCAATCTCTTCCTCTCACGCCTCTCAAAGAAGCCTTTTCAGTTCAAACTCGTTGAAATCTCATGCCCTATTATCTTGTAGATGAGTTGAGAAGGTATGAATGCCAGAATTATGACAGTTATGGCAGCATGATGAGCAGTTGGGCAGGTTGCAGACATATAGGGCAGTTTGGAGGAGTTGACAACTGGCTGAGAGAAGATAGGACAGTTTGAAATATTTCCAAGCATTTAGGAACATCTGCACAAAAGGAACTCAAGTGATAAAGACTTTTCAACAGCTACCATCGTGGAGCAAGCTTTTGAGAGTATTAAGGAAGGCAGTTTCTAGGCGGCCAGATGAAACCAAATTTATTAAGTCAAAGCATGAAGTGTCATAAAGACTCTTAATGGTAGGTCCTATTTTCTCTGAGAGTGAAAAGGGAGAAATAGTACGCCTAATTTCACTTTTCACTTTAGTTCTTTTCACTTTTGGCCAAGCATTGTAAACTTGGAGAAGTTTCTTTCTTGTCATTTCTGTGCATTGCAACTCTGATTTTTCAGTTTTCAGACTGAAATAAAGCATTGTAACACTTTACTTTCAAAGCAGTTTCAAGAAAAGATACAAATTTCAGATCATGTATTGCTGTAAACACCTCTTTATCAATAAAGTTTTGAGCATTTTGAGCCTTCCAAAGTTTTGTTTTCTGTTATGTATATGAGGTAATTGATGTCATTTTCTGTGATTTTCATATTGGAATCCTCAAATGAATGTCTTATTTTTGTCATTTCAAAGCAGAGAAGGTATATTTGTGTAGGTTATTGTTTGTCATAGTTCAAATAGATGTTAGATTGTGAAGAACATCACACTTTCTTCCTTCTAAAACTGCAAGAAACACAAAACTTTCAATAAAACACTTATAGATAGATATGTCAAACACTAATGTTGTGCACAAACAGCTTAAACATTGATAACTTGTGTGAGAAAACAACACTTCAAGTTTGAGAAAAAAACACTTATTGGTACATCAACCCACATAGTGAGTTTCAATTTTATGCTATCTTTCTACCCTTTTCTATCAGTAGCAGAAAATAGCTTAAGTTAGGATAGGTGAGTTCCAAGGGAACCAACCCTTTTCTGGAGGTTCTTTTCCATTTAGGTGACCAACAAACCTGGAAAAGATCCAATGTTTCACTAGTAAGTTAAGTTCTGCAACTTAGCAAGGGTGCGTACTTAGGTGATAACACTAAGATCAATTCATTTGTTAACTGTTTGTTTCTCTAACCATAGCAGCAAAAATCGTTTGGGGAAAAAATTGGCAAATCAAAAGTATAAGATTTTTTGAAAAAATCGAAAAAAAAAGAAGAAAAAATCGGGAAAATCATATTTCAGAAAAAATGTAAAAAATTGTAGTAAAAAAAGAAAAACTATTTTTTTTGAAATTTAAGGGCATTTCTATAGCATAGAGATATAAAGAGCAAATAAAATAGAGATTTAACACATGAAATACAAAAAATAGGATTTTGTTATTTATATTCATATCACTAAGTACATTGCATTGCACAAAGCATACTTCATAGTGCATAGTGCATTAATAATAACTAGATGGTTACAGTTGATGAAATTTCAATTACAATATAGTTTGTACAAAGTCAGCCTATAAACTAAGTACATAGTTCCAAAAAATCAAACGTAGCCAATGACTCTTGCTACTACAAATAGAGCTATGCTAGAAGGCTACAAGTCTTGATAAGCTCCTAGTTCAGAGCCTCTCCTAAGTTGTTCAACCTCATGTTATCCAAGTTGGCCTCTAGGATCTCAAAATCCCCAGTTTCAACAAAGTCGTTAAAAGGACAATTTTCTTTTGCTGAGTAGACATCATAAATTACAAAACGGGAATCAATTGGTTCATTTATGTGATTTAATAGTACTTGCCATTTCTAGAACAATGTTAAAGAGAACTATATGAAGAGTGTGAAAGGGAAATTATATGACAAATGAAGCAATTGTAAAGTTCAACTTAATAGGTTTTGAATCAAATAGCTCAAGATAGAGTAATAGAAAATGTTTTTGAAACAAAATCTTCAATCTCAAAAGACCATAAATGATATTGAGATGTTCTCATTGATAACTATTTTAGCAGATTTGTAACAAAGTAAAGGGAGCGTTAAATATTTTTCCATTAGAAAATGAAGACCAACTAGTACAAAAAAAGAGAGCAACTATTTGAGCCACAATTTTAGCTATTGTTATTCAAGCAAATTTTCCTTGATTTTGCGTAAAAGTGGATGATGGAGTTAAAAAAATTGATGGACTTTGAGTTGAGAATTTGAGAGATTATAGGTACAAGTTTCAATGGAAAATCAAAGCACGAGGAACATTCCCTTTCAATGGGACAGTTATTGCTTCTATCTAGATCGTTCAAGAGAATATATGAGGCCCGCTTCGAAAGGGATTAAGATAAGCCCACAAGACTAGGGCATGACTTCTCTCAAGGCATGTATTAGTTTGTCTGATACCTATTTAACATGCATGGAATGCTACACTATATATGTTTAAAGCATTCATGCACTACTATTGTACTCCTTACAGGCCTTCTAAACCTCCATGTATATGAAGATATTAAATGGAATGTAGTTCCCGAACAAGTGTAGGGCATGATTTAAGCAATGAGTTTCACCAATTAACAAGGCTTAACATGCTTGGAATGCTACACTATATATATATAAAGCATTCATGCACTGTTATTGTACTCCTTGCAGGCCTTTTGAACCTCCATGCATATGATGATCCTAAATGGAATGCAGTTCTCGAACAAGTGCAGGGCATGATTTTAAGTAGCGAGTTTCACCAATTAACACAACATTAAGCCTGCAAAATATATAGGAAATTTAAATATAACCAAAACAATCCTTCAATTTGATATAAAATACTGCTACAGTTTATTTTTTTTAGTAGTATCGACTAATTTTTATCTTTATGATAGAAACCATTCTATTTATGATTCCTCAATGTCTATATACTATTATGTATATACTTATGCTTCCTACTTGATTATACAATTGTCAATACCCTACTCGCTTATCATTAAAACTTGATGGCCAGTGTCAAATTGAAGCTCCAAATTATCACACTTTGTTAGCATCTAGAAAGGAAATTTGTCCCAACCTAACCTTGATAATCTAAACAACCACCTTGGTATTATTGTTGACAATTGAAATGTTAAAATGCTTTTGAATAGTCAAGATCACAAGAATAGAAAGAAAACAAACCTCTTTAGGTTGATATCAAGCAAGTAGTGTTTCATTTCAGTTTAACCTAGCTTTCTATATTTACTTTTGGCAAGTACTTTTATAAGGTTCAAATATATTAAAAAAAAGATGGAAGCCTTACTTAGTATTTATGATATTGTCTACTATTTCCCACTAAATTGTGTCTTTGGATTTATATACATGGAAAGCATTACTATGAGCCTAAGGCAAATAACAGTAGTGTGGAATATAAAGAAAAAAGCAGCACATCTCTTAACCATTCCATGTTAATGTCCTTAACATCAAACGTAGAAGCAAACCAAAGAATGTGTCACTATTTTAATGTCCTTAACATCTATTAGAAATATGTGTCCATTCAAGCTTGCCTACTTGAGATTTGCCTCAACAACCTAATGATATCTAGCAAATCTTTGATGGTGAGCCACGTCCCAATGGCCAACACTCAATTTTGTGCTAAAAATCAACCAAAACACCCAATTAAATAGCAATTTCGCATAATTATGGTTTTGTAGCGTGTTGGCTGGGCAATTTTTTTGTGATTTTTGTGATTTTTTCATGATTTAAACCCTTAAAAATTGTTGAACATCATTAAAAATCATGGTTGATTAAGTCAGGATTTTTTGGGGAAAAAAATTGTTTCGTCTAAAGATTTATGCTTCTATGTCTCTAACAAAGCAAAGTTAAAAACAAAGCAAAACTAGCTAGTACACACTAGGACAAAATATTTGAATTGGAAGCACACACTAGGATGGATCTATACAGTGTGAAAGTGAATCTACTTTATATTTGTTAGTATTCTAACTTTCCAAGTGGAATTTTACCATCCGCCAATGGTTAAATGGTTTTAAAAAAGGCAAAAGTTTGGCCATCCATGTTTGTGCACCTATATTAGAGCCAAGCATGAAAACTAGTCATAGAAATGCAAGAAAGGATTGAAGAGTAAAGAATGAGTCATAAACCAAGAACATAGGAGAAATCATCACCTACATAAAATGTTCAATGCTATGACAATATTTGGCTCTCCTAAATTCAAGGCCGAGAAATGTTTTTGATTAAGCAGGGTTTTGAAAGGATCCAAAACCTTGTATAAGGAGAAAGATAGAGCATTAAGCACAACCAAACACCAAAGAAAAACCGAGCAGAACAACTAAGAGACTACACAAGACAACAAAACTTGATACACCAACCATATCCAATCTGCTGCACCCACTTTCAAAATTTCAAAGATAAGGTAATATGAGTGGGGAGCACCAAGTTATTCTCCATGAACACACAAAATCTTGTGAATAACAAGCGCTTCATGAATTTAGTGATCTTATTAGTATCACAGTATTGCCCAAAAAAAATAGCAATAATCATAAACATCTTTTCATCCAATACTCTGAAGGTAGCCCTGACAAACAAAACCCAAACAAGAAACTTGAATGTATCTTTCATTGGGTTGAAATCAGATGACAAATTTTGAAGGTAAATGCCATTCATGCCAAGAAACCAGGGGCCATCTAGAAGGATCCTAGAACAATATTCTAGAAATGGAAAAGAAAAAAGGGAAAAAACATTCAGCATAACAATTACATCAACCTAGCCTCTAATTTTTCAAATCCAAAGAACCCATCTTCTAATAGTATCAATATTGGAATGATTGCCACATAATCTCCCAACAAGCAAGCTCCTAAGCCAAGCCAATGACTCAGTAAGAAGAGAATCAAAACTAGAATTTCCCATCCTCCTTAACCTCAGAAGAACTCCCATCAATCGCATCATAATCAAAACCTGGCTATAGGTTAGACACACCACACACCTTCACACAAAGATCTTCCAAAATCCTGGGATTTGAACTAGGGACAACAATAGGAGATGAAGAAACAACAGTCGCAAGAGCACCAATACTCCCAACCATCACATCACAGTCCTTCCTCTCATAGAGTTTCTTAGAAACCCTAGGGGTCATTGCAAAAATAAGAGATGAAGGAACTAGAACAACAATAGGATAAGAGAAAACAATAGGCACACTAACTCCCCCCTCAACATTCAAGGGAGAAGAAAGTCTTTTATCAAACCTGTAAACTGAACACCATTTTGGGATTTCCACAGTCTTCTTAACCTCAAGCCTCTACGCCTTCAAACGAGCCTCAAAGAGAATGTCAAGAAGTTCATCCTCCTCTTCAACCCTTCACAGGCCCATGCATCCCCAGAAAAAAAAACAAGAAGAAAATTACCATCCTTTGCATTACCTGATTTTGAAACTGTTATACCTTTCCTTTTTTTTGGGCCTAGTTTTACATTTAAGAGAAGAAAAATAAAAGCAAGAGAAGATTCAAATGTTCCTTTTTATGTTTAAATTTGAATAGATTAATTTTTGAGTGAAAAGTCTAAAGACTAATAGGGGTTTGTCTTTTAGTTATATCTTAGTGAAGATTCAATATAAAATATTGGATGGCTCCAAAAATAATACATTGTGTTCTTTGACAAAGCACTTGCCTTCTATTTTAAGACTAACAACATATAATTTTACACAAATTGTCTTAGGTAAAAGTAAAATAAATATATTTAAAAAATTTACTTATTTTTTAATAATTATAAATTTTAATGTATCATATTTATTTCTAATTTCTAGGAATTATATATTTAACATGAAATATTTGTAAAAAGATCTAAATCATAGTTGCAAAAAATATCTTTTATATATTATCCCAAGTTACAAGTATTGAAAGAGAAAATTGTAACAAAAAGATACAATGTTTTAAAATGATATTTTTTTTCAATGTAATTTGACACTATTATGTGAACAAAGCATATAATATCTTTTAAAGCAATTGGAATTCTTCAAATAGCAATACTAGCTATCTTTGAAGTTTCTTGTTGTAAAATATATTGAAGAATAAGCTTGACATCCATTGTATATTTATCCAAATGCATTTGTTGTTGATCATACAAGTACATAGATTGATAAGTTCTCTACATTGAATTTTGTATATCATCAACAACCAAATTAAATGTAATAGTGTTAGTAGTAGAGGAGTAGTAGTAGCCATATACGGAGTACTAATATCATAATTAATATTGTTTGCCTTGTCTATCAATATTGTAAGGCACAAAAAGAGGATCTTTCAAGAATGGGCAAGCATACTAGTTTTCAATTTCATTTGGAAAAATCGTTGTCAAATTTTATCATGGAAATTGTATCAACGTTGTTAGTGTTGATAAGAATACACTTATCAATAGAGTTAAAGGAGGGCTAGGAGCATATACATGGACATGAAGTAATTAAATTGCTATTGCATTTTTTCTAAATTCAACATCATTTCTTGTCATCATCACTAATCAACCCCTTCATCACTATTGATTAAATATTTTATTATTATTTGATTAAGTGAACACCTTTCCCACTTTAATTATTTCCCTCCAACCACTTTAACTAAATAGTTTTTAATTATTTAATTATTTTTCTAATTTTCTTCATCCATATTAATTAAATAATTTTTATTTACTTAATTATGTCCAATTATTCTTCCATCCACATTAATTAAATATTTTTTAATTATTTAATTAAATTTCTAATTTTTCCTCTATCCACATAATTAAATACTTTTCAATTATTTAATTAAAGTTATGCATCCTTCATCCAACATTTTAATTATTTAATAGCTAATTATTCCTCCAAAATTAAATAAATTATTTAATTTATTTAGTTTGACTTTGCACATTCCTCTAAAAATAAATAAACTCGTTATTTTATTTATTTCCTAAATATATCATTCTATTTTTTATTTCTTCAACTCTAAATATAGTGAAAAATCTCTAAATTTAGTGAGTTAACTAAAAAACAACTCCAGTTCACTCTCACTCACTTCCACTTCATCCTCTCATGTAGTTAGCTCTCTGATTCATGCATTCACTTTACTCCTCATCATAGCCCCTCATCCTGTTACATGTCACACACACATTCCTTATCATCTCTCAAATATTCTCTTCTGTTGATCTCATCTCACATCCTACATTATTGATTTGATATCTTTGAAAGCTATAAAAAACCCATCATTTAGCAATTCAACTCCTCCATGAATTTTTCTAGGTTATCCTAAAGTATTTGAGCAATCCATATACTATTCAAATTAGCATAATCTATATTTTACAAAGGAGTAAGTCTAGGAATTGTGGTGGAGGTAAAGTAGTTAGAAGAAGTTTTATTTCATTTGCTTTCATGTTTGATTTGCATACACTTCATTGAGATTAGGTCATTTGATCATTGAATTGAACTTGTTATTTACATCATTTCCTTAATTGATTTCATTGATCTAATTTCCCTTATTCACACTACTTTACATCCACTCTAGTGCAGTGATCCCAAAAAATAAAGGTTTCATCATATTAATTCATTAAATTAAAACTTGTTCTTTAGAATAAGAGTCCATTATAGTTTCATATGTAATCCCTTTTGATCACCAAAATCCTATTTTACCATCTAGGCATGCTACCTGTCAACTTAATGTTATTGTGCATCCTTTTTATCACCCTTTGAAACACCATAGAAATAACCGAATCCAAAATCCATTAGCAATTATATAGACTCATTTTCACACCCCATGATAGTCCTCTTGAAACCACTAAAATATATATTTTTACCAAAAACCCATTTGTCTATCCAAACTCTATCTCCCTCCCTAACTCACTCGCATACTCACTTTATTTTTTCTTGAATCCATATCCAATAGATATTACTAAAGTTATAAATCAATAGTAGATGATCAATTTCCTCATAGGATACTCCACTAAGGACATGTGAGAAGATTTGGGAGATACCAAGTTTTTCCAATCTCTTTCTAGATAAAATCTTATTATTCATAGATAGCCATGTAAAATCACCACCTTTAGGAAGCCATAAATAGTTCTAGTATAAATTTTTTGGCTAATATTTTTTGCATTCTTCCATGCTATATAATTATAACTTTTTTTTTTACTATGTACATACCTGATTCGGAGGCCATCTACTTAATTTCATCCTCTTTGTCTAAAAGATAAATTTATCTCCATTCAAGTTCAAATCTATACTATGTTGTTTGAGGGGGAAAAGGGACAATCATCAATAGGTTCACACTTAAATTTTGATGGGAAAGAGTAACTATATCAAAAAAGAAATAATCTTTCACTTTTGCACCCTAGTTCTATTCTATTTTAGGTACGGTTCAATTTATGATAAATTTGTATTTTGATGAATGAGTTTATACCCATTCTAATAATCATCCCAAAAATGTGTTTTATCGATTGTAGATCACTTAAGAGAATTATGGGAGAAGATCTTCTTGATAGGAGATTAAAAATTTCATATTTTAGACCCAACAGGGAGATTTGCAAGAGTGAAGATTCTTTCTTTTTCCATAGAGTCTAGATATGTGTATCTCGTGGTTTTTCACCATTTTGAGTCTAAATTGGAATATTATTTTGAAGTTAGTTTGACATCCAAGGAAAAATTATGAGCTTCCATGTTTTGGATTCCTATGCCTCTTTCAATTTTGGGTCTACATATCTTATCCCATGAAATAAGGACAATGCTTTTTTATTGCAAATATTATTTGACCAAAAAAATCTATTTTTTTCGATATGAAAAGATATACCCTAAGGGATTTTTAACACTAATATCACATAGATGGGGATTGCATTTAATATTTATTTTTCTATAATAATTCTCCCAAAACAATTGAGCCATTTTTCTTTCCATGATGATTTTTTTATGATAGAAGTATGTATATTTTATAAAAAATCTTTCTTTCTTTTTCCAGAGAATAGAGGAATACGTGAGAATTTACATGGAAAATCGTCACTTATATAGCCCATTAAATTTTAGATTCTATTTTTTATTCTAGGAGGAGCATTTATAAATAATATATTAGATTTGGAAGCATTCATTCCTTGACCTAAAGCCGCACAATAATTAAAAAAATAATTTTTTGATGCACTTATCTCCATATAAATTAGCTTGTCCAAAAAGAAAGGTGACATTTGCAAACAAGCCATGAGTTATCAAGTTAAAAAAATGGCTAGTTTTAATACCCATCCATGTAATTCCTTCATCAAGTATACTATTATTTTTCTACTTAAAGCTTTAGCCATTATTATGAAAAGAAAATGTGAGATAGAATCACCTTGTCTCAAAACTTGAGTAGAAGAGAAGAAACCAAATGGGTGCCATTTAGAATTATAGATAATATCACTCTTGAGATACAAGAGTGTATCCATTTGCACCACTGCCTACTAAACCCAAATAAATATTTCAAGAACACAAATAAGAACTTTCCAATTCACACAGTCATTATCTTTGGATCATGTCTAATTTTAATACCATTGAAAGAATCTTTTCTTCCTAGATAGAATGCAAAAATTCATGAGAAAAAAGAACCCCATTAGAAGTTTAATGGCTTGGAACAAATCCTCCTTGCTCTTCAAAAATAATTAAATGGATAAGAGGATCCAACCTAAAAGTAATAGATTTGGAAATATTTTATAGATGGTGTTGCAAAGATTTATTAGTCTAAAATATGTGAAATAAGTAGGAGAAGTATTATTTACAATTACCATAAGAAGAGTCTACAAAGTTCATTTATTTCAAGATATTCTTGTTTTTTTCTTCTTTCTTCTAATGCTAATAACAAATATCTACTAATTTTAGAAAGAAGGTAAAAAAAAATGATTCTAAGAAAACCAAATATTTTACCTACCCTGATCAAAATGAGGAAGATGAGAAAGATGAAATGGAGATAGGGTATGCTTAGGATTTTAGAAAGAAGGTCAAAAAAAATGATTCTAAGAAAACCAAATATTTTACCTACCCTGATCAAAATGAGGAAGATGAGAAAGATGAAATGGAGATAGGGTATGCTTAGGATTTTGATAATAAATATATGAAGGGGGTGACATGGAACCTTTTTAATTAAAAAATGTTATTGATTATGACAATGCTGATGAAATATATTCCACCCTTAGGATCTCAAAGTAAAAGTAAATTACCTTGAACAAGAGAAAGAAAAATATTTTTTGTGATAGTTGTGAAACATGGGACAATATGTATGATATAATGTAGTGTCAAAATAGACTAGTTAAAGTAGAGAAACCCATGAAAAAAATAGTGAAGCTAACTAATCATTTGATGAAAAGAACTATCTCCAACATCACCTCCTTGCATGAAGAAATCAAAAAGTGAAAATATGAGGAGTAAAAGGAAGAAAAAAAATGAAAAGATGAAAAAGTTCAAGGAACAAAAGGCTCTAAGTGCTATGGATTGGGATGAAAATTTAAAGTATTTGACCATTGAATGAGAGAACCTGGTTGCTAGTCAAAATATTTGATCTCTATTCCTTTCCCTATTTTATGTTGCTTTAGTGTTGTTTCTCCATTGTTTTTTTCTTGTATTTTATTTTTCTCTAGGTGGTTGCTCTATATGACAACTCCTTTATGGTTATCTCTGCATAGTATCTACTATTTTAATGGAATTTTATGTTGTGTAAGGGACTAAGATCCTTTCTTAGCTTATATAATAAAAACTGTCTACCAATAAAATCTCAACATTTCTAGAAAAAAGAGAGCAATGAAGCCATCAAGAATTGGGGTTTTATCTAAAGATATGAAAAATGCAACATTTTTTAATTATTCTAAGGTAAATTATGCCATAAGAGATTTATTTTGATTCTAGGAAATTTATTTGGGATATGAGCAAGGATATGTTTGGTATTTGTATTTATAGACTCTTACAACTTCAAAAGAATATTTTGAAAGAAAAGGAAATATTCCTTATCGTTTTTATTTTTTTAAAGCAATTGACCATCAAAGGAGGAAATTCTTATAATATTAGATATTTTTCTTCTAATTTTGGTAGAATCATGAAATATTTTTTTGTTCCTATCCTCTTATATTTTTGTATTATAAATAGCTTGAACCACAAGAATACAGAGAGAGAGGCAGCAGTACTACTGCTTTGCCAACCCCATTAGAATACCAACCACAACAAACAACATTACATAAAACGGCCTAAATCAAGGCACACTGTCATAACCCAGAGCAATACATTGAGAAAATCAAAAAGGAACTTCCATCCGCCTGTGGTTGTATCTTCCACCTGGTATCACCGTTAGTCACTGCCAAAAGGTTCCTGTAGCTGCATCTTCCCACCTGTTACCATAATCCGAGCAAACTATTGAAGCCTGTTTGAGCACAGAGGATCCAACTTCCACTGCCAAAAATCCCTTGCTATCTCTATCCGCCAATAAAGTGCCCAATCATTCCAAGAGCTCCCAGCCACCCTTCCAAAAGGATCCAAGTCCACACAAAAATAAAACAACTTCATGTCCTTAGTTTGCTGCATCCTCACCGCCTGTTGGCTCCTGCTGCTTCAAATTCTTCTAATTAAGCCTCTCTAGCAACCTTTTTATTGAACTCTTTTTGAAAGATCTCCAATGCTTGGCGAAAGATATAAGTGTTGGGCTGCCCTAGTTTCCAAGTAAGCCCAGCTCTGGCCTCCCTCATGGTGGGTTGAACGCTACCATCGTCCAAGAAATTGAGAAATTTGAGCTTGGTTGCCTTCACAGCCAATGTGACCTGCACAACAATTTTGTGGATGATGAGTCCTCGTGAGGACTCAGTAAGTACCCTCATGTCCCCATTAAATCTTTCATTATTCCTTGAATTCCAAATGTACCATAGAATTTCTGTTGAGAGACAAGACCAAAATATAGTTTGTTCCTTGCCAAATTTACTGCTGCCAAATAGAATAGTTCTATCCATTCTAAGAGTGCCATTATTGCTCCAAACATTTAGCTAGTTACAAAACAAATTCCAAACTTCTTTTGCATATATACATTCAAAGAAAATATGAGAGATTGATTCTGGAACTCTACACATTCTGCAAATTTCAGTTTCATTCTTATATTATCCAAAGCTCCCTTTATTTCTACCTCTAGTAATTTTTTTATATGTATAATATCTCTTGTGGTTGTTCTTTAAGAAGTCTTTCCTTTTCAAAATACTCATTGTCCACAACAAATTGAATTATATTTTTATTTAGGGATGATATAAGTTCTTCTAGGTATGTCTTCTTGATAAAAATATATTTTTAAAATGGAATTTATTTCATTTATTTATCTTTTCTTTCATAAAATATAGCTTAAGACATAGTTGAAACATTGTTGATCCTTGAATGAAAGGGGAGCTTAGCCACTAGTATTTAAGAAGGGTAAGTTATGATCTCTAAACAACATATATCCAACTTAGTAGACATTTAAATAGAGAAAAATAAAGCCACTAGTGGATCTTGAACTATCCAAATCATTTTTCTAATTGACATCCATAAAGTCACATATGTCTAATATATTAATATTATCTACACTATTAGTACCATGCTAGCATATATAATAATTATAAACATTACACAAATTTTAAAAAAACCATATCAACATAATTCCAATTATCCTTACCAAATTTAGACATAAGCCTATTCAAAACTCCCATTGGTTGGGAAATATCTATTCCAATACAAAATATTACATACATTATGCTACTAACAATACTAGCATAAGGAATATTAGAAATAACCCAAAAATCATCATTTAATTTGAAGCACGTCTAAATAAATATTAGTTTCAACAAAAAATTAAATGCTTACCAAATTATAATGTTGTGTACTAAATGGCTACTAGATTATGTGAATGTTTAAAATCAACAGTGAGAAAATTAGCAAATCATAAACTTGTAATTTATAACACTAGATGCACATGAAGAAGACTTTTAAAGAAAAAAATCCACCTTAAATTATAGGACCAATATTGTATTAATATTAAAGAATAAAATACATATGCAACACTCTTTTTCTCTTTAATCTAATAGCATTCTAACATCACTTGTGTACTTATAAAATAAAATCATCATAAAATTACTATCTCATGTTTTTAACTTATAGAAAAATAGGAGAGGAATACCACAAATAGTTTTCTAAAAAATTGTACCATCAAATTATGGTTAAATGTAAAAACTCCATCCAAAACGAAGAGATCATTTCGAGAATAGTAAATACAACTCCCAAGGAGCCATGAGTAGAAAAAATAACCTTTGTAACAATAATAGATGGTATCTCTAAATTTTAACTCTTCCATATAATGGACCATATCCAAAGTTAGGAATCCAAATTTAATGCCCAACTAATATGGGACTCATGAACTATTGGCTTCTTCTGTGGCATTTGTCCTTGATGTCAAAACCGCCCTAGGTTGGTGCTTTGGCATTTCACAGTTTGGTTAAATATTTCAGCACTCTGTGGACGGTGCTTTGGATAGTACTTTGTGGACAGTGCTTTGGATACTTTCAATCCTATTTGATGGTTCTAATCATGTTGGATTTTTTGTGCAGAGGATATATATGTCACATGAGGTGATTCTTTCTATAGGTGTTAATGGTTAAAGGTGATATCATGTTTCATTTTTTTACTTGCTATACATATAGCTTCACAAGGGTTCTTGCATTATACATAAGGTGGAGTTTATTGTTTAAGATGTTTATATTGATACATAATATATGTATTGTGATCGGGTATCATTTCATTGTTATATTACAATGTATCTCACTTTGCATATTGTCTACATCTATTTTTTTGGTCATCGAGCTTTATAAGGCCTCCGCTTAAGTGATAAATCGGCCTTGACTAATCTAGGATAGTCAATTATATGAATCATTTTGTTTATTTGGCAACCGACAAGGTATTATCATTGTACGGTTGGTAGCTCACGTGGACATTGGAAAACATGATGTGGAAATGTTTTGGTATTTGATTTAATGATCATTGTGTCAGTCTCATGTGGATTTCAAATGATTATCTTGAAAGTTGTAAGGAGAATAGGGCAAAACAAAGTTATGTTTTCATTTTGTATGGCTAGCTCAAACCCTAGCCGCCATTACAATTAGCAGTTACAGTTTTTGACACTATGGTTGCGGATCTTTGCTCGAACTTGAGGTATCATGGACAATGAAAGATTGGAAATATGTTGGTGGAATTCGCTTGAGCTGGAAGTGGAGGTAAATCTAGAGGATTTCATGGGATTTTTTTGTAGTTTCAAACTGCCATGAGAGGTAATATCTGCAAATTTCTACTTGTTTTTCAAAGGTGAATAAGGTAAAAGGAAAGTGAAAAATATAGTTTATTTGCAAAGATATTACAGTTGATTATATTTTTAAAAAAAGGATTTTTTTTTTTTTAATTTCAATTATATTTGTTAGTTTGATTTAGAAACCCTAACTCGAGGGTTTGGTTCTTGACTCGAGGCCTCACATTTTGGTACAAGGGTTTCAGTTTTTGTGTTGTATAAAAAGAATGACAATAATCCATTATTCAGTTCAGATGTTTTGAAAAGAATATTTTTTGAAAAAGAGAAAATAAGGAGAGAGTTTATGAGATAGAACAGAGTGTTGTTGAAAATAGAATAAGGGTTTATTACAGTGATATCTTTGTATTTTGAAAATTGAAAAAGAGAGTTTACAGTGTTTATATGTCTAATCCTTATTATAGAGATAACATATTTCAGTGAGATAATATTGGTACTATTTCATTCAATACATATTATAATGGGCATTACTGTATATCTTTTATATGTACTCTTTCTGCAAGCGACATTGCTCTACCTAATGATGTGGCATTATTTATTCCTTCTCCATCCTTGATTCCTTATCCTTCACATTTGATTCCATTTTGTCCTCCTACACTTCACATATGTGCCATTTTCTGAATTTGACTTATTAGCATAAGATTGTGAGCATTGCACTGTGTTTGGTAAGCATAATATATCATATTTTCCTTCTATAAGGCATAAATATATTTATAAATCATTCATTTGCATATATTTGGTCTGATGGATGTGGGATCTATGGAAAATATTGATATTATCTTTTCATTCATTCATGATGCCTTAAGATACAATTGGATTTATTTTATGCATTCTAAATATAAATTAATTTTACTAAGTAATTTAATACATTAGTTGAAAAGGAAAAAATTATAAGATAATGGTGGTGAATGTAGTACCCCTCCATTTATGCTTATGTTTTATGCTGTTATGTTTCACACTGTTAGACTATGGTACTTTGTTTGGATATTTTGATCGCTGGTTTTGAGCGACAGTGGATTTACTTTGTGACATGATGATACATTATATTGTGATATTTGATTTATGCTATGCTTTGAGATAGCGTAGATGTTTTCTTTCAGATGATTATTGCTATGTACATGTTTATGATGGACTAACTGTTATTTAATTTGCCAGTCTGATGTGACGTGTATTGGTGTGGAGAACAGAATCGCATCACTCGCTTGCGAGTGCCCTGTGATGTCCATGATTTTCTCCGCACAGTGTGCCTGTACAATGGATTATATGAATATGCATGATATTTGCTTGGTTGCAGGATTGCAGGTACATGACACTGACTCCACCTGGTTACTCAGGTCTGAGCGTGTCAAGACTCAACGGATATGTTGATTGGGAGGTAGTAGTTTGGTTTATCCTAGTCTAGTTTATAACCCGGTCATAGTACATTGTCAGTTTGGTTTGGAGTCTTCAGAGTCATAGATTGTCTTGTATTTTTCTATTTGGTTTAATTGCTTGAAAGGAAAAATGTCAAATTTAATAATAGTTTATTATGTTTTAAATTACTGTTATTTAAATTAATTTTTAAATGTTGAAGAAATTAGTTTTGCATGTTATTTAATTAATTAATTAGTTTGTTTGGTTAAATGGTTTGATCTTAAAAGATTAAATTTATTTAATTTAATTAATTAATTAATTAAATTAAATTGTTTTAAAATTGTGTGTGAATAGATTCAATATTTAAATTAAATAATTTGTGGAAATGGTATTTTTGGTTATTAAATAATTTTTTTGCATTTGGAAATTGTAAATTTAAAATAAATTAATTAAATGCATGCAATTTTGGAAGGCAAGACTGTCGAGAAGTGGTTAATAGATCTTTTGCACTTCTCGACATCTGTGCCAGTGCATTTATGATTTTTGGTTGAGGGATTTGACGGATATTATTCTGGATCTGGAAAAACATAGAGGATTATTCTATTTTGTCTTCACGGGAAAAATATCAGTGCTTTTACTAAATTTTTTTGTATATGCTTTTGGAATATTGTATACTTGTGGAAAAACTCTGGTTGCTATTTGGGCTTTGTTTCTCGAGAAAGAATTGTGGAAGCTACAGGCAAAGTTCTTCACCAGTCAATTTTTTTTTGAAGCACAGGAAATCAGGGAATCTTCTTGTGAATTATTTTATTTGTTTTGAAAGGGAATGTCTGTGAAAAGAAATTAGTTTAATTTAAATCTTTTTCTACTTCCCGCAAAGAAATTGTTCACTGTGTTTTGTCGTGTGAAAATTTGATGGTTCAAAAAACCTTTGTATTGTACTCTCTGTAGAAATTATTTAAATTTTTATGAGGGGAATTATTTGTTGAAATGGAAATTGAATCCACAGGGAATGATTTAGGATTTAATTGAAAATTTATGTGCGTGTTCTTTTTGAAACCCTGTAGAAACTTTATAATTTCCCCAATTTCCCCACTGAAAACCCTGTGAAAATTTATTTTATTTCTTTAATTTAAATCCCTGTATGAATTTAATATTTATATATATATATATATATATATATTATTCTTTATATATAAATTTGATTGTGAAATTTTTTTAATTAAAAATATGGAAAACGTCATACAGGCGAATTTGGGTCATGGTAATTTCTTTTAAAAAAATTTACTGCGTTATAATTTCCGCAGTCGCCGTACGACGAATATTAAATTTTTTTTTTTTTTTTTGTAGAGTGTTGGGGAGGGCCGAAACCCTCCCCATTGCCCATACGGGTGGGCGCAGCCTCCATGGCTGTGCACAGCAGCCAGTGGCTGCTGGGCGCAGCCCTGGAGAGGGTCGCGCCCTCCCCAAAGGAGCCCGCAATAGGGCTGCGGCCGGTTTAAGTTTTATTTCATTTGATTAAAATCAAGTGTGATTTCTTTTATCTGAGTTTTATTTTATTTAATGCTTTTAATTCATATATTATTATTATATGTATGTATGTATGTATATATGTATATGTATATATATATATATATTATTATATATATATATGGATATATATATATAAATTTGTATGAATAAATAAATTAATTGTATATAAATATATATATAATTGTATTTATTAAGGTTGAAAAAAATAATTTTAATATTTTAAAGATATATAAAATATTTTCTTTAAATTATATTGCATGTGAAATTCTAGATTAATTGAAAGTGAATTTTAATTAAGTTGACTTAATTACATGCAAATTATATTGCTTGAAAGGATCTAGTATATCCTAATGTAGATGTGTTATTTTCTTTCAATTTGCTTTAAATCTTGTTTCTTTGTTGGGAAAATTGGGAAAGTCTCAAATGAACAAGTCTTCTAGACCAATTGTTAAATGGGGATTGTGATTGTTAAAGTTAAATTCTTGAGTTAGCTAAGGATGTGTACATGGTATATTTGTGTGGTGCTTAGACACCCGATTTTGTGAACATAGTTATTGTTGTTTGTCTTGAAAAGTGTAGAATTTCGTGTTGTATTTTTGTACACCTTGCAAACCTTAGTCAAGAAAACTTAGATTCCTTTGTTATGTTTAGGGGAGTGGCTTTTTGTAAGGGCCGACACACAAAGTGGTGTCAGGGTAACTTACAAAGAGTTAGTAAGTTAGTGATAACTAAGGAACACAGTAGTTAGATTTAAAAATCCTTAACAAGATGTTCATGCCTCATTTATTGACTCTTGAGCTAGTTCAGTCTTGAGTATAAGATGAGAAGGCCTGGAATGGCAAATCAGTGTCTTGTTTCTTCAAAAGACATTCGATTCCGCAATGATTTGCAATGGGGCCAAGTTTTGTAAGAGGTTACCAGGGTAACCCAAGTTGGGGGCCGGAACCTAGGAAGAAACACTAGGGTAACCTTTGCAATATTGTGATGACACTCCACCTAAAGTAACAGTCTACCTTATGTACTTAGTACATTCGATTGTCTAAAATGTGTAAGCAATGTAACCATTAGTTAGTTGTGTACTTGTGTCTAGGGTTAGTAGATTATGTCTAGGTAACCATATTACTATCTCCTAGCACGGGGGGTGGACCTACGGGTACCACATGGTTGGGTGGAACGTGCACCTTACTCCGTTGGGTCCCCAGTTTGTGATCATGGCATCGAGAGCTTCATGGATGGAGAGCTCACACTTGGAAACTTATGTGTACTTCTTCATTGTAATTTGTAAATCTTGTATTTAAAAACATCCCTCAATTGTTTATGAGGTGAACATTGTAAATGTAACTTGTAACTATTATTTGATCTACCTCATCAAATGAATGAGTATTGTATTATTTTATCAAATGCAATTTAAGGAAATGTATTTGTACTTTATGTTATCTTGAATGGAATTCAATGTTATGTGATGGTTATCTTTAATGTTTATGTTATTAATTAATATGTGCAATGTGAAATACTAAAGTCGTCTATGGAAACTCAAAGTAGTGTAACGTCGCATAACTTAATGAATGTATGCAACTAATTAACTTAATAAATATTACTTTAAAAAAAAAAAATTATTTCACCTTTATACACAATTGCAACATTCCTTAGGTTATTATGACGGGGCATTACAGTGAATATTATTCTAGTGAATTTTATGAGTTTTATAAGCATGGATTTATTTTTCAAAAAAATAAAATCCCAACACACCATAATAGAATAAGGTTGTAGAAAGAATGAATCAAACTTAATACAAAGGGCTAGAAGTATATTGAGGGGTACACGGTTGGATTAGTGATTTTTGGTAGATATTAAAACTACTACTTGTTATTTGATTTATAAATCTCCTTATTCAACTCTTATTGACAAAACATCTTATGAAGTGTGCAAAGGTAAGAATCCTAGTATTTCATTATTTTTGGTCTTTGATCGTGATTTTTATCTTCATGTTCCTTAGAAAAAGTGATCTAAAATATACCCAAAATTTCATAAATGCATCTTTGTAGGCTATGGTGAGAATGTAAAAGGCTTAAAGATTTAAAATTTAGCAACCCAAAAATTATTTATTCTAAAGATGTGAGACTTAGGGATTTTGATGCTTCTCTAGGTCTAAACAACCAAACTAATTGTATTCTTAGGCAGTGAGCCCTTCAACAGTGAGCCCTATTGTATTTAGTGTTGGTATTAATTTATATTGTGAGCTAATCCTCAATATGATTTTTCCCATCTTGGGTTTTCCGCATAAATCTGACATTCTTTTTTGCATGGTGTTGATTTTGTATCAACTTCTGTTATTTTCTTTTCATGCTAAATCACTATAACAGATTAAGGGTTAATTGAATGAATGTGAATCTAAATGTTTATGAGGGTTTTGAAGTTTTAAGATACAACTGATTCACCCTCATCGCCCCCTCCCCCCCTCAATTGTTTTGTGCATTCAACAAGATGATCTTGGGAGCTTGAGTCCATTGGTGACTCTAATAAAAGGTTTAACAGTGGCTATATGTTTTCTTTATTTGGATCTAAATTAAGATGGATAAGTAAGAGGCATCCCATTATTGAAAATTATTATTCCTTTTAGTATCATTACAATGTATAATATCAAGTGGGAGAATGTTAAGATAGTGTGATAATTAATTGTAACCCTAATATTATTATTTTATATATCTCCAATAACATTGGAATGGGTATTTGGACACCCATGTTTTTGAGAGATTATTATTTTATTATAATTCTCCTTGATGATTTGAAATATTAGTTGTAATAGAAATTATGAAGTGAAGTTGGTAGTGGTAGTTACAATTTTATTATTACAATTTTCCTCAACTTGAGTATTAAAGGTAAATAGTGGATCAACTTGTATGCTGTTCATGTTGGAAGTGGAATTACTCTGAGAGAGGGGGATGAATCAGAGTAATGTAAAAATTAAAAAAAATTATGACTTGAAATACAGATTTGAACGGTTTGATCTTGAACAAATGAGTGACTTATATGTGCAATGTGAATACTGCATTTTGAATGATTGTTTTCCAAAGACTTAATCAAACATAACATGAATACTTAACAACTCATATCAAAGAATAATATACATTGTTCACATAATGTTGAATGAACAATCTTTTAATGCTTTCTTTTATACAGGACACCAAACTCACTAATGGTAGAATTTTAACATTCATACATTGAACATGAACAATTAAACTTTGAACTTTTAGAAATCTTGGAACTGTGATAATGTATCAGAGCATTGCATGAACCACTTTCACAAATGACTGAATGAAAACTTAAGAAAGATAAGCACAAATCACTTAAAAGAGAAACACAGAACTTTGATGAGTGGAAAACCCTCTTGGGGTAGAAAAACCACTCCAAAATGCCTTACAGGCTTAATACCAAACTAATTACAATATTTTTCAGAGCACCAACTCTGTAACCATTCAGGAGCACCAACTCCACCGAAATTTTGAAGCACCAAATTTAGGAGCACCAACTCCTTTACAAAGTTTCTCAATAACCATGCAAACTGTCAGGACCTTATAGAGCTACATTATTTTTGCAATTACAAAAGCTCAATTTCATAGCCATTCAAATGAGAAGAAATCACTTTATAATGTAGGAATCACAATTGATGTATTCAAGTTTACCGATAAGCAATACCTCATATTAGTTGATCATTTCCTAATTGGGAAATTTTAGGAGACAAATTTACAAGGCTCATGATTGAAGAATGAATCAAGTAAAACTAGGACACCGACTGATTCTTAACTTCCTCCCTAAAGGATTTTTCACTACCATTTTTTAAAGCAAGGATGAGCGGCATAGAATTATCAATGGAGACCATAGCAAAAAAATAAATCTTACCTTTTTTATAGAAATGGGAACCAAATTTCAACCATAGAGAAACACAACTAAATGATGGACCAATATGGATAAGATTGTACAATCCCCCATTGAATATTGGTCAGATGGATGCTTAACTAAAATTGGAAAGGCCATTGCCAAGGCTTCTCAGATAAATTTGAGAGGAGAATACCTAATCTACGCTCACATTAAGTTGATAACAATTAAACAAATTTTGAATTTGATCTCCCTCTATACTACCTCAGGTTTATTGAAAAAAAGTGGATGAAATTAAGATCCCAATTTTTTTCTAAGGTGTAAAATCAGAGTGTATAATGAAGTCTCTTGCCACCGTCTAGTTAAATCTAAGATGTGGTTAGTCCCAAAAGATAACAATATGTAGGCTGATTAGAAAATTGTGACCCTGATGAAACAACACATCACTAAAGATAATCTTGGTTTAGATCCAAAACCTCATCTGGCATTGATTCTATATGAAGTAAATAAGGAGAAATCACTAGATGTTGAAGAAGAAGAATTCAATGAAGATGAGGCATACAATAAAGATGAAATCAATGTCATTATTTCCAAAAGAATAAGCCAATCAACTACAAAGAACCTCAACCTAGGAATCAATGCGTCAGCCCCATTAGTGCAGGAAAAGCAATAAAAATAAAGAGAAGGGCATGCCCTAAATTTTGATTAAACATCCACAACTTACCTTCTGAGCTAAGGGAGGTGTCCTCTCCTTTTCTTAAACACCCCTAAAAAATGGTGCTTGACCAAGCACCATCTTGAAAACTCTTTCGTTGACCTAGTTCTACTCCAAGAAACCAATCTATGTGTAGAGGAAGTGAGACAAATGTTTCGTCTGATTTCATCTTTATGCCTCATCTTAGTTGATTGGCTTATTCTTTTGGAAGTGAGACAAATGTTTCATCTGATTTCATCTTTATGCCCAACTCTTTCATTGACCTAGTTCATCTTCCTTGATTTCCTATATTCCTCGACCATGAGACAAATGCCATTTCCCATGGTATCAGAGCTAGAAGGCCCTAAGTCTTGAGTGAGTTGGGAATTTGTTTTTCTAGGTGTTATTATTTTAAGTTATCTTGTTGGAGACATGGCTGGAGATGAAAGTAAGAGTTGGTAGCAGTCACCACCATTTAATGGACAAAACTATTCAATGTTTGGGAAAATAAGATGAAAACCATAATGGTTGCAAATGATTTGTGGGAGTTTTTTATCAGTGGGTTCAATGATGTTAATGACCCAACATAGTTTGTTGTTCTCACAAACAACTAGAAGACCCAGTTGAAGAAGTTGAGGAGGAAAGATGCAAAAGCATTGAGTCTGATTGAAGTAGCCTTGACAAAGGCCATTTTTCTCATAATAGCAGTAGCTAACTATACAAAGGAAGCTTTGGAAATCCTCCAAACCAGCTACAAAGAGACTTATAAAGTCAAATTGGTGAAGCTCCAGATGCTTCGAAGAGTTTTTGAGACTCTCCAAATGAAGGATAGTGATTCCATCTCAGAATTTCACACAAGAATCTTAGGTTTGATAAACTAGTTGAGAGTGAATGGAAAAGTCATGGAAGACAAGAGGATTGTGGAGAAAATCCTCACAAATTTACCCACAAAGTTTGATACAGTGGTGATCACCATTGAAAAGGAAAAAAACCTCTCAACATTGTCTATTGATGAGCTGATGGGTTCTCTGCAAACCCATGAGTAGCACCTAAATATGTCTGCAAGTTATTCCCATGAGCAAGCTTTTAAAGCTCAATCCAATGCAAGAGGCAGGGGGAGAGGTAGAAACAACTTTGGACGTGGTAGAGACAGATTTGGATGTGGTAATGCTAGAGAAGATAGCTCAGGATGAGCACACAAGCAAGAGGGAGCAAGCAACTCTTAGTCCAGCTCTGGACAAGCCAAGAAGAACAATAGCTCGAGTCAGAAGGGTGACAAGAGTAATATTGAATGCTAATATTGCCATAAGTTTGGCCATTATGCAAGTGAGTGCTAGAAAAAGCAACGTGATCAGTCCAAGAAAAGTGCAAATGTGGCTGATGACAAAGTGTCTGAAGGGAATCAACAAAAAGCCTTCATCATGTGCAACATTGTTGAGCAAGGCAGTGATGAGTTATGGTTTTTAGTTAGTGGTTGTAGCAACCACATGAGTGGTAATGAGAATTTATTTTCTTTCTTTGATAAGAATGTTAAGTCTGAAATTAAAATGGGAAATAATGAGATAGTTCCAGTTGTGGGAAAGGGGTCTATTATTTTTCGAGCCAAGCACGGTGAGAAGAAGGAGATTGATGATGTTTATTTTTCCCTTGGTATAAAACATAATATTATGAGTATTGGACAGTTGATCCAAAAAGGTTACAAAGTTTTGATGGAGAAGGGTGAATGTATTATTTATGAGAAGGATGGAAGCAAGAAAATAATTGCAGCAGTGCAAATGACGAAGAATAGGATGTTTCCATTGAGCCTGGAAAAGTGTTTCTCATCTTAGTCCACAGCTGTAGGAAAATGTACAACAGTACAACAACAAGAAGCCTTCAAAGCAGTCATTCACGACCCTTCCAAGCTTTGGCATCTTAGGTATGGACACTTAGGCTATGTTGGTCTAAATATTTTTTCAAAAAGGGGTATGGTTAGAGGTTTACTAGCAACAGTAGAGCCTAGTGGTAGATGTGAAGCTTGCATTTTGGGCAAGCAACATAGGCAACCCTTTCAATCAGAAAATTCTAGAAGGGAAGGAGCACCATTGGAGCTGGTGCACACTTATTTATGTGGCACTATGCAAGTAATTTCTATTGGTAGAAGCCAATATTTTATGACCTTCATAGATGATTACAACTGTAAGACATGGGTTTATTTTTTATAACATAAATTCGAAGCTTTTGACAAGTTTGTAGTGTTTAAATCCAAGGCTGTAAAGGAGAGTGGACATTTCATCAAGGTCCTAAGGTCAGATAGAGGGGGAGAGTATACCTTCAATCAATTTATGAATTTTTGTAAGCAACATGGCATCAAGAAGGAGCTAACAACCAGTTATACTCCGTAGCAAAATGGAGTGGCTGAGAGAAAGAATAGGATCATCATGGAGATGACAAGGAGCATGCTCAAAGCAAAGGGACTCCCAAATGAATATTAGGGAGAGGTTGTAGCAACAATTGTATACTTGATAAATAGAAGTCCTACAAAGGCAGTTTTTAACAAGATTCCACGAGAGGCATGGAAAAAATGCAAGTGGGTGGTTAAGCACTTGAGGATGTTAGGATGTGTGGCATATGCACTTGTACCAAAAGAGAAGAGCCAAAATTTGGATGACAAAGGTGAGAAGTGTATCTTCACGAGCTACAGTGAAGAGTCTAAAGCCTACAAGCTATATAATCTCGTCACCAAGAAAATTGTCATCAGTAGAGACGTGGAGTTCCTATAGGATGATTCATGGGATGGATTGATAGTTTCTAATAGCTCAAAACTGCTCCTGATGGCTCTTGAAGAAGAAGGAAAAGAACAGGAAGTGCAGCAAGATGAGCTTATAGTCGCTCTTGATAGCTCTGAACTAGCTTTGGACTGCTCCCAACAACACCTAATAGTTCCTAATGCAGGTAGACAGTCACAGATAGTCAGAGAATTGGCCACAGAGAGCTCCCAATAGCTCCTGACATGAGCAAAAAAAAAGGAAAGCAGCCATAGATAGCCAGAGGATTGACTCCTGAGAGCTCCTGAGAGCTCCGAATAGGGTTTGTTCAGTAGAGCAACAACAATAGTGAAAGTTTAGACCCCACTCTTAGATCCCTAATTCCTAGAAAGACCAAGATTCTAAGAGAGATCTACCAAAATAAAAGGTATGATGAAGAATTTGATGAGAGTGTGAATTTTACATTATTTTCTCATAGTGATCCAATCTATTTTGACAATGTTGTGAAAGAAACGAAATGGTGTGCCATGGATGAGGAGATAGATGCAATAGAGAAGATTAGAACATGGGAGTTAACTGATTTTCCTCCCAACAAGCAAGTAATTGGAGTAAAATGGGTCTATAAGACCAAAAACAATTCCAAAGGAAGGATAGAGCGGCACAAGGCAAGATTAGTTGCCAAGGGATACAAACAGTAGTTTGGGAGAGATTATGATGAGACATTTTCTCCAGTAGCAAGAAAGGAAACCATGCAGGAAGTCATAGCAATTGCAACCCAACACAAGTGGAAGGTGTTTCAAATGGATGTGAAGTCTTCCTTCTTGAATGGAGTATTGAGAGAAGAGGTATATGTGGAGCAGCCACCTGGTTATGAAGTTTCGGGTCAAGAAAACAAGGTATACAAGCTAAAGAAAGCTCTTTATGGGTTGAAGCAAGCTCCACGAGCATGGTATAGTAGGATTGAATCATATTTGTTGAGCAATGGCTTTAGCAAAAGCGATGGTGATCCCACTCTTTACTTCAAGACAGTTGATGGTAAGGTTTTAATTGTTGTCTTTTATGTTGATTATTTAGTTTTCACTGGGGATGATGAATTCCTCATTGCTAATTTTAAAGAGGCCATGAAAAGAGAGTTTGAAATGACAGATTTAGGTCTCTTGAGGTATTTTCTAGGCATAGAAGTAAAACAAATGCATGATGGTATTTTTATCTCTCAAGCAAAGTATGTGGTAGAGATTTTGAAAAGGTTTAGAATGCAAGATAGCAAGCCTACCCCCACACCAACAGCCATAGGTCTGAAGTTGAGTAAGGAAGATTGTAGCAACAATGTGAATCTGATCATGTATAAAAGTTTGGTTGGAAGTTTAATGTATTTAACAACAACTAGGTCTGATATAATGCATAGTGTAAGTCTAATTTCTAGATTTATGGAGACTCCAAAAGAGTCACATTGGCAAGTGAGTAAAAGAATCCCGAGGTATGTGAATGGAACCAAAGGATATGGTATTTTGTATGGTGCAACAAATGTTTTTGGGCTAGTTAGTTACACAGACAGTGATTGGGTAGGAAGTGTGGATGATAGGAAGAGCACACCGGGCTATGTGTTTCATTTGGGTTTGAAAGCTATCTCATGGGCTTCTAAGAAGCAACCCATAGTTTCCCTATCTATAGTTGAAACTGAGTATATAGTAGTAAATGCAACAACATTTCAAGCTATTTGGCTGAGAAGAATCTTGGCAGATTTGAGAGAAGAATAAGAGGATAAAACAACAATCTTTTGTGATAATGTTTCATCAATAGCTTTGATGAAAAAATCATGTGCTTCATGGAAGAAGCAAGCACATTGAAATCAGGTATCACTTTATTAGAGAATTGGTTGAAAATGGTGAAATTAGAATGGAATTTTGTAGGTCTGAGCATCAACTAGCAGACATATTCACCAAGCCCTTGAGCAGGGAAAAATTTGACTGCCTAAGGAATAGTTTGGGTGTTGTTGATTTGGATCAGGATTGATCTTTTTTCATCAGCTTAGGAAAAAGGGGGAGTGTTGGAGAAATTAATTTTCCTTGAGCCTCCTCCTGTTGCCACCTACCTATCAGGGGAATTTGTTTCCAGCACAGCTGGAAGACTGCTTTTGGGGATTGCTTTCCCAACTTGCTCCCGACGTGCAACTCAGTCTGCAAATGAATTAAATTGGGTAGGTGAATTCAAATTTGAGAGGGAATTTTGTGAAGACAAAAGGAATGAAGGAATGAATGTATATTTTTTTTGTAGAAGAAAGAATTTTAGTGTGTAGTAGTAGTCTGAGAAAAGGAATGTTTTTCTACGGGTTCTTTGTGTGATTCAAAGAAGCTCCTAAACAACAGTAGTTGTATTTTGTTATGTGTGTATTTCCAGTGAGTAGCTTAAAGCTCCTGATCACTCAATGTTTTCAAGGAGCAGTAGATAGCTCCAATTGAATCGAAGGAAAGAGAGTTTTGAGAAGCTCCTGATAGTTTCTTGAACTTGTGGGTGCATCTGTAGATTGTTGCAAGTTTAGTTTGAAATCAATAGATTGTAGTTTCTAGTTTGAAAGAATATTTGTAATGGTTATTTTTTGATTTCATACAAGAAGTAAATTTTCATGCCTAGTTTGTGTCTCCAAGTCTATTTTGTTATTCTGCATCTTGTTTAGTATTTCCCTATTGATTGGGGAAACAGGGCAACAGCCTTGTAGGTTTGATTCTGTTTTGAATCTCTGACATGGTATCAGAGCATTAGATATTTTGACACTAGATACCTAGTAAGAGTCATGGAAAAAATGGGCTTTGATAGACAATGGATTGAATGGAAATTTTATTGCATCTCCTCCACCAGATATTTTGTTGTGGTGGACGGTATCCCTTGCAATTTATTTAAACTTTCTTGAGGGATTAGACAAGGTGATCCCTTGTCTCCATTAAATTCATAATTATGGTAGAAGCATTGTGTTAGGAAATCTCAATAAAAGTTGAAATGGGTAAATGGAAAGGTATCCTAGTGGAAAATAATACACAAGCCATTTCCCACAAACATTTTGTTGATGATGCATTAATCTATGACATCCCAATCTTGGAAGAAGCCTCTATGATCAAAGACATTTTAGATACATATGTTTGATACTCTGGAAAAATGATCAATAAGGAGAAATCCAATATTCTTTTATCTTTAACACCAAAAGAAATTCTTAAACTAGAAGGATTGCAGACTTTTTTGGTTTTGGCATTGACTCTCTTCCTTCCACTTACCTAGGCATCTCATTGTTCTAGCGAGCTCCAAAGACCCACCTACGCATAGATGCATTAGGAAAATTTAAGAAAAAAATTGAAACTTGGAGGGGATGTTGGCTCACATTGGCTGGAAAAATTACTATGATAAATGACATCCTTGATGCAATTTCAATTTATATGTTCTCTTATATTGAACTCCTAGCTAAAGTTGAGAAAGAAATCAATATTTTTTAGAGAAAACTCTTGTGGGATGGATCCAATGAGTAGATCCACTAATTATTTGGGATATATTCAAATTAAAAAAAGGATCATGGTGGTACTAGCATCAAAGATATCTAGGCACTTTGTGCAAAAATAATTTAGAGAATGCATGAGAATCCGAATGCCATGTGGAGTAAGACTTTGTAGAACAAGTACCTTGACAATGGAGATTTAAATCATGTTTCAACAATTATGAACCCCCCGAATGGTTCACTTATGGAATTTTATGATTAGGAGAAGAAATCTAATCACTAACCACCTATCATGGAAGATCAACAACCAGAAAGCAACCCCATTTTGGTATAAATCTTAGAATGGACACACTACCTTGGTCTATACATTTGCATTATTTTCTTCATGGAGAGATATGGTGATAGGGTAAGTGATTATGTGATTTATATGAATGATAATAATGGTGTGGAATTCTCTTAGAAAAATGTAGAGGGAATACATGTGCAGGCCAAATAAATATTTCTTAAATAATTATCTTAAAGGAAGGTGCTACTAGCAAAAAGGTGTTGACTATTTATTGTAGATGAAATGAAAAGAAGATTGTAGAAAATTAAATTGAGAAAGATGAAATATAAATACGAAGATAAAGAATACGAAGACACCAGATTTATAGTGATTCACAAAAATTGGCTACATCCACTTTGAAGCAGGGGAATTGATCTTATTAATCTTTATTTTTGAATACATCTACAACAACATAAAAACATCAATAATACAACAAGTTCATTATCCATTTTGGATAAGTCTTCAAAAAAGGAATGTGAAGAGACTTGTGCAATTTGGAGGGAAATGGATGTGACTACTAGGCTTCAATATCCAACAATCTCCCACTTGAAGACCAATGTCTATTGTAAAACTCAAAGATATTCCCTTGCTTCACCCTTATTATCACATTTTGACAATGTCAAGAGAAGTCCTACAAAACTTGAACTTCTCTTGTGGTACTATCTTTATCAATGCATCCACCAGATTCACCTTTATGTCAATTTTCTCCACTTTCAACTTGCCTTCTCCAAGTACATTTTGGATGAAGTGATAGAACAGCTCAATATGCTTGGTCCAATTATGAAAAGTTGAGCTCTTTTCCAAGTTAATAGCATTATTTCTATCACAAAAGAGAGAAAACATTTTGTTTGAAACCCAACTCACCCAACAGTCACTGCAACCAAATAATCTCTTTGCACCTCTAGTGAGTGCAATATATTCAACCTCAGTAGTGGAAAGTGCAACCACCTGTTGCAACCATGAAACCCAACTGATTGCTTCCCCCAAAAATGTGAAGAAATAACCTCTTGTTGACCTTCATTTATGCAAATCATTGGCCATATCAGAGCCAACATAACCTTGCAGTTGTGTATCTTTTCCTCCAAAACACAAAACATAATCTAAAGTACCTTTTAAGTACCTTAATATCCACTTCACTTCTTCCCAATGAGTCTTACCCCTGATTGCTCATAAATCTGCTCACTACTTCCACTGCATATGCAATGTCCAAACTAGTGTACACCATTGCATACATAAGACTCCCAATAGTTGATGAATAAAGAATACCCTTCATATTTTCTTGATCTTGATATGTTTTGGGAAACATTTTAGATGAAAAACAAAAATGATTAGCAAGTGGAGTGCTCACAGGCTTAGCACCCTTCATATTAAATCTATCCAAAACTTTGTCAAACTATTTTCCTTGTGACAATTCGATTTCCCTCTTACATCTATCTTAGATTATGGTAAGACCAAGTATCCTCTTTGTTGCCCCTAAATCTTTCATTGCAAAATTTTGAGCTAAATTTTGTTTCAAATCATGAACAACTCTCATGCTAGTACTGGTTACAAGCATATCATCAACATAAAGCAACAATAAAATAAATTCACCATTATTGAATACCTTGTAGTCAACACACAGATCAAATTCACAGTGTGTGAAGTGTTTCTTAGGCATGAAAGAATCAAACTTAAGATACCACTACCATGGGGCTTGCTTGAGCCCATACAAACTCCTTCTCAACCTGCAATACAAATATTATTTCCCTTGTTGCTCAAAACCTTCAAGTTGATGCATATAAAATTCCTCTTCTATATCACCATGTAGAAATACACTCTTTACATCAAGTTGCTCAATTTCAAGATCATAAACCACTACAAGGCCCAAAACCGCTCAAATACTAGTCATCTTCACAATTGGTGAGAAGATCTCATTGAAGTCAATCCCTTTTTGTTGATCATAAAATTTGACAACCAATCTTGCTCGATATCATTTCCTTCCTCCTTCTTCTTCTTTCAATCTATACATCCATCGGTTCTTCAATGCTCTTTGATTGGTTGGAAGCTTCACCAAATCCCAAGTATGCTTTTCCATCAACGAATTCATTTCCTCTTGCATTGCATCCAACCATTTCTCTTGATTAATATCTTTGCAAGATTCTTTGAAGGTAGTTGGCTCTAATTGGTCAAAAATTAATAATTTGTAATCATTAAATTTTTTCGAAGGTCGGAGCTCCTTGGTAGACCTCCGTACTTAAGGAACTGCTTCTAGAAAATTACCATGTTCTTACAAATTTCCTCCAATGTTATTTCTCTACAATTGTTGTAACTGTAATACATTATTTGGAGGTTGTATAAAAGTCACAATTTGTGAGGTATATGCCTCATAATCAACAAAATTTGATGCTTGTGTGGAATAATTGTTAACATCCCCAGTTGGACCCTTCAAGTTCTGCATATTTGAATTTACCATTGACTGCATGGACATTGCAAGAGGTTGTGGAGTATAAACAAGTTTTGATGGTAGAGGACAATCTTTTGAGGGCCACATGGGATTAACTCCTCCCAAAATAGGTTGTAAGAAACTATTTTCATTTTTTAGATCAAAATTATGTCCATTTGTAGGCATAAATTCATTAGCAAGATCATGTGAAGCACACGTGTGAAGGTATTTTTGTTGTGTTAGATAGAAGTTTGATTGCAGACCACAATTCACAAGGGGCCGCATGGAAGAAAATTCATGGGTGGATGCCTTGAAAATTTGTGTGGGATTTAAAACTCCCAAATAAGTCTATGTGTGGCTTGAATTACCTATAGGAGGCTACTTAAAACTTTGTGATGTGATTGGTGGTGAGTAAATCTCACGTAGTGGCAAGGGACATGATCACATGGTAAGGGAAGATTGCAGTTGGGGTCGCGTATGAGTGTTGGACTACTGCAATTTTGAATTAAAAGTTGTCCCAAAGTTTACATCACAATTAGTAGATGAAGGGCCATCAAAGTTAGCATGGGAAGATAATGGACAAGCTTGTAGCAGGTATGTGCTATTACTAAGATCATTTATTGGCTGTGAAGAAGTATGAGAAGAGCATTGATTTGAATTTAAACCATGATGCACCAATTTTTGGATGTGAAAATTGCAAATTACTCCCACAACCATCATTATCAAAAAACATATGTTCATTTGTTGATGGCCCATGTTTGTGCAAACCTAGAAACACATTTTTGTTGAAGACAACATTCTAATTGTGAACCAATTTATTTGCAACTAGATTCCAAAATATGAAACCATACTCATCTTCTCTATATCCAAAAAATATACACCACTCGGATTTGAAGTCCAACTTCATTCACATCTCTTTCATGATATGAACAAAAGATTTGCAGCCAAACACTCATAAATGATTGTAAGAAATTTTCCTTCCAAGCCATCTCTCCTTTAGAGTATCAAAATCCAATTGAGAAGAGGGGTTGTGATTAATCAGATACACTTTTGTGTTAACCACTTTTTCCCAAAAATATTTTCCCAAACCCGCATTAGAGAGCATACTTCAAGCTCTTTCTAGAATCATCCAATTCAACCATTCAGTTGCACCATTATCTTGATTCGTGAGTGGTACAACTTTAATGTGCTAAATAACATTATCTTCATAATAACCATCAAATTTCAAAGAAAAAAATCCATCCCCATTATATGTTTTTAAACATTTAATCTTGTTCCACATTTGGTTTTCAACAATAGCTTTAAAAATATTGAATTTGGTAAAATATTCATATTTCCTATTGAGCATATAAACCCATACCTTTTGAGTGAAATCATCAATAAATGTAACAAAATAATTGGCTTCTCCATACGAGGTTACCTCTATAGGACCAAACACATCAGAGTGCACAAGCTTCAAAGGCCTTGTCTTTTTGTCATGTCTGGTCTTCGAGAAACTAATTGTCCTCTATTTTTATATAAACAATGCCCACTTAGGTCCAAATCCACAAATTTTAATCCTAGAAGATGATCCCTTTTGAGAAATATTTTGAGCCCCTTCTTGCTCATGTGCCCAAGCCTTCTATGTCATAATTTCACTTCACTATCCACAAGTTCTATTGTAGCTCCCACTTCAATGGGACTATCTAGCACATATAATGTGCCCAATTTAGTGCCCCTTGCAACCACTAACACCCCTTTGGTCACCTTCCAAGAATTTGAAGAAAAAGTGATTCTACATTCTTGAGCATCAAGTTGTCCTGAAAAAATAATTTTTCTTTTAAGTTCTGGAACATGTTCTCTCTCGCAATAACCACATATTTTTGTTCTTCAACTTCAACATCATGTCACCTTTGCTAATAATCTCAAATTCCTTGTTATCACAAAGACATACTTTGCCAAATTTATCTTCTTGATAATTTTGGAAGGCATCTCAACATGAAGTTGTGTGGAATGATGTACTGGAATCCAACATCCATGAATCCATTGTAGTTTCACCCCTTGACAAGACTAGAACACCATCCTTTTCATACATGGTGTTTACTTCATTGTCCTTCGATTGGTTTTGCACCTTTTTGTATGACCAACAATTCTTTTACGTATGGCCTTCTTTTCCACAAAACCAACAACCTCCATGTCCACCCCTTGACATTGATCTTCTCATTGATTTTTATTTTCTTCTATGATTATTTCTACTCCTTTCTTGGTGTCTACCCCTATTACCAAAATTCAAGGCATCACTAGATGTGGTTCCTTGATTTTTCCTGCGCATATCTTCGTTGAGAAGAGTTGCAACAACATAATCAAACTTGAGTTTTATTTTCCTAGATACGAAGGTGCTAATTGCCATCACAACTCCTTCCTAACTATTTGAAAGAGAGCACAACAATAAAATGGCTTTGATTTCATCATCCAAAATAACATTTACCGAAACCAATTGGTTGATAAGAGTGTTGAATTCGTTCAAGTGGTTTGACACGATACCTCCTTCCTTCATTTTTAGATTGTACATTTTTTTCATGAGATAGACTTTATTTGAAGTCGAGGCCATTTCGTACATGTCAATGAGTTTGTCCCACAATTATTTCAAGGTCTTTTCAGTTGTGACATTGAAGAGGACGTTGTTGGATAATGATACAATAATCATAGCTCTTGCTTTCTTATCTAATCTTTCCCAATCCTCATCAAGAATCACAGTTGGATTCTTTGATATTCCTTCCACTACGAGTGAGAGATCACCTCTAATCAACAAATACTCCATCTACACTCTCCACAATCCAAAAATCTACCTGGAAAACTTCTTGATCTTCCATTTTTCTGCTTCCTCCATTTCCTCAAATTTTTTCACAATTCTTGAATAGTTAATTCACCAAGCTCTGATACAAATTGTTGAATATTTATTGCAGATCAAATGAAAAGAAGATTTCATAAAATTAAACTCAAAAAGATGAAATACAAATACAAAGATAAGGAACACAAAGACATGAGATTTATAGTGGTTCACCAAAATTGGCTATATCCACTTTGAAGAAGGGGAATTGATTTTATTAATCTCTATTTTTTAATACATCTACAACAACAAATACATTATCCGCTTTGGATAAGTCTTCATAAAAAGGAATGTGAAGAGACTTGTGCAATTTGGAGGGAAATGGATGTGACCATTGGGATTCAATATCCAACAATAAATAGGGTGAATTAATCTAGTGTGATGAAAATTTTGGGAGGTACTCAATCAAAATTGGCTATAAAAATCAGTCCCAAGATTCAAATAGATAGGTTTCCAAAACAACTACATTGGAGCTTGAGTGTACTACCAAATATTGGTTCCTTTCCATGGTTTATGCTACACCACCAAGTTTTAACTAGAGATATATTAACAAAACTTGGATTCTTAGGCCTCTTTAGATGCCCCTTCTATGAAAACAATGAAGAAATGATAGATCATGTACTCTTAAAATGCACCCTTTCTCAAGATTGCTAAGAATGGGCATAGCTAAGGTTGTGATGGTATGGACCTCTTCTATCCAAGATACATGAGCTATTCCAATGCTATCCCAAAGTACACAAAGGCTCATTGTGGGGAGAGTGTGGTGTTAGGTGTCAATAATTATCATATGGAATCTATGGAAATAATGAAATGCTAGAATGTTCAAAGGAAATGCCTCTCCTATAGGAACATTAATCAATAAGTTTGAAATTTGTATATGTGAACACCAAAATACAAAAATAATAAAAAATAGTCCTTCTCATCATGGGATAATTATATCTATTAATTGATCATTACTAAAATCCCCTTCCAATTATGGTGTCTACCTTGAGAATAAGAAGAATTAGAGAAATTCTAAATGGACTACCTTGTTGAGAGGTAGATTAAATATAAATTTTGATGGTGCTTCTAGGGGAAAAGTGCCTCTGGGGTGGGATTTATTATAAGAAATAATAAAGGAGAAGCACTTTGGGCCTACTCCTTTAGGCTCCTAGATGGATCTAACAATGATGTTAAAAATTCTCATCATTTGTAGAAGGATTAATACTATGTTCCAAAGAAAAATATCCCCAATCAACATTCAAGGAAACTCCCTATTTGTAATCCAATCCATCCTCACATGCAAGGCCCTTAGATGGAAAAACTTAATGTGGATTTCAATCAGATTTATAAATATCTAGATTAGATAAATGATGAAACAAATGCTCAAATGTATATAGAGAGGAAAATAATGTCACTAATTACTTATCCAACCTAGGTATTGATCAATCAAAAAGGACCAAATTATTTAATTGCATTGATTCATGGGATGATATGGCCGCCATTACCAACAAAGAAAATTGTGTGCAATAGATTTTGAGTACAAATGGAATATCACTTCACATCTTTCAAATTAACACTTGAATCAACTACAAACTATTTCCAAGCATCTCAAAATATTCTTCTAGATCAGTACATAAGGTTCTCCAATCTATCAAGCTCATTTGAACCATTGAATCAAATTTATTGATAATGAATAACCATGAAAAGACAAATATAATACATAATTGATCTTGATATTATGCAATATTTAAATTATAGCATGGTAATATGATTTCACCTTCAACCTAAAACCTCATACTTGAGCTTTAAATTGGATTGATCTAGATGCTCTTCTCAATTTTGCAATGGTAAAACATCTAAACTTCCCAAGCTGCATTTGCACTTGCAAACATGTCAGTATAGAGGATCAGTTAAGGATAGATTTTATCATACCTTCTTCTACTATCATAGAGAAAGAATTTAAGGAAATTATTGGACACAACTTGAATAGTGCCCACATCCACATGAATCTTCTTCATTAGGGAATTTCCTTTATAATATCATGAGAATAATGGGGGACACAATCTAGTCCTTCTTGGTGATTGATAAAATTTTCATTCCACATCTTAGACAAGAGGCACTTGCTACCATGCATTTCTATCATGGATGAACAAACTATTAGTGACCTCATAGTAGATGCAATTTTTATCATGCTTTCTATTTTAAAGAGAAATGGGGAAAGTGCAGTCCAAAGATCTGCACCCCAACACTCCTTGTGTAGTATGTTTATACCCCATAGGATATAGTAAGATAAAAAAATCATGTGTGGTAAGAATATAGAAGGCATACATATCATATAACATCATAATATCAAATAAAATATTCATACATCCATCACACACATATATAATCCTTATAAATCCTTTATATTATATCATACAAGATACAAAAGGAAAGTCTTAGTCTCTTCTCTAGTATTATATCCATGTACAATTCTATCTCATCATCTCCTATATCTCTTTGTCTTATATGTTTTATATCATATATACATATATTCCCTTGAAGGGACGTAACTCCTAACTATAGCTAATGCCTTTTCTTGGTACTGTGGACCTTTTCCAGTAGCCTGCAATATGTCATATTGTCGCCCTTGACCTGCTAACATCATCTCCCCTTTTAAAATGATTTCTTGTCCTCAAGACATGTTTAGTTGGGAAGGAGGTGATAGTATTATATCTTTAGACAGTCCATGGTAGCTACTAGTGTGCCTGTTCCTATAGAAGTGTACCTATTTATCCTTGGATTTGTGCCAATTTATGTTCTACCTCCTAGAGAGTGGTTGAGATTGAAATGTTGGCTATTATCTATTCGGATATGTAGTATCATAAATTATCACCCTAGACAATTTCACATTATATTTTTCTTCCCCTTAAGTCATTGGACCTGATTGAGCACTTATCTCCTAAAGTATGCATTCCACAACCCCTTTTAAACAATTACTGACAATTTGCAATCACAAAACAAATGCTCTCATTTAATACTTTTTCCTCAACTCCTTAAACTCTAGAAAATAGATCTGGGGCACTAGCACCTAGGGTGCCTATGTCCCCCTATTTTGGATCCAAATTCAAATATGTCAATGTCGGTATTTAATTATTTGAAGTTCAAATATTTAAAGTTGGTTGTCATGATTTAATTTTTGAGAAATTAGAATAATAGCATATAAACACCTAGTTATTGCATCATTTGAAAGCTAAGTGAAAATTATTGGAGAACTTATGATCAAGATCATTATCAAGCAATTCAAGAGAAACCATTAGAGGATTTATTGCAACAATTCAATATCCAAACATCATGTCAAAATTTATGTGAGTATGTTCATCTTTATGTTTTCATATTGTTTGTGAAGGCTAATCCTTTGTAGGTCTCCAAGCCATTCAAGTAAGCGAAATCCAAGCCTTGAGATGTGTATGACTCTAGTCCTCAAGGAAGCTATTAAAGGGTGGTGAGTTGCAACACTTTTTGGATTCATCATTCCTTACTATCATTTTTTCATTTATCATTGACATTACCATTGTGGAAGTGGAAAGACTAACACAGGGTTGACCAAGGCAAGCCCCTCAATGGCACAACTTTTTTTCTCTCTATGAATGTGTAAGTTTTAGGTCTAAAGAGGATTGAAGGGAAATATTTGGAGGTCAATTATTCATTGTTGCAATTGAAACCCTACACCTTGACAACTCATGAAAACTTAGTTATAGAATTATCCAACTACGATCTGATAGTGTGACAAGTGGGAAACCAAAGCTCTAAACCGACACCAAAGTATTGTGAAAACATATCTGAATTAGCCCTACAAATATAGCAGCACCTATGGTGCTTATTTCCTACATTTTTAGCTCCAAATTTACATCATAGGTTGACAATATCTCGCTCAATCCATTTTTTTAGTTTGTTTGTGTTTGTGACTTCTCAGATTTGTTGTATTTGCATCAGAATACCTATTTGCATCATTAGGTCAATTAAATCATTGTATTTCATCCTTAGGACACTTTAAGATTTGGTCAATGGAAGGTTGACTCACCTAGATCAGGCTGTAAGTCTTGTCCAAATCCAATCAAACCCCATTCCATCCCATTGCATACATTTCCAATGAAATCAGGGAAAGGTTTCCAAATCCTAATGTAAAAAATCTAAGGTTTCCCTTCCCCACATTTCATTTTTGTGAACTTGACATGTTAATATTATATACTTTCTAAAATCTAAAGCAATTGAACCTAGATCTAGGGTTTAACATTGCATTGTTTAGTAATTTTCATTTAGGCATCCATTTTGCATTATAGAAAGCATAAAATTCAAAAATTGCATATCATATTGCATCATAGGTTGCAATAGGGCTTATTTCAATCATTATAGCTTAGATCTACATTTCAATTGCATTTACAAATCTGCATTAGGCCATTTAAAATTTTAAAATAAAGAAATTGAAAGTGTCATTGCATGTATTTAGGTATCTTGCATATAGCTAAAAAGTGAAAAATTGCATTATTTTCTTTCAAAAATATATTAACATCATCATTTTCATATTTAGCATATTAGAATCAATTAATTTTTGCATCTTAGATCTAGAAATTATATTTACAACTATCATTTACTATTCAAGCATTGTCAACATTCTTGCACACTTGCATTTTGAATTAAATTATCATAAATTGGGAAAATTCTAGAAAAACAATTTAGTGTCAAACTTGTTTGCACATAGACACAAAAGACTTAAAAAATATTATAGATAGCCAAACTTTTAATTTTGAAAAACCTTGTCCAAGACATAGGTGACCTAGTCCTACCTTTTTTGGCTCAAATTTTTGTTAGACTTTTATCTTTGTATCCTTTGTTTGTTTCTGCTCTCTAATTTTTTTTTTTGAGTGTTTTACTGTGACTATTTGACAGTTATGTGTTCATAGTGGGCATACTTGGTGTTTTGAAACTTGTATGAGTTTCACGTCCTAGTGTCCTATTGTCAATGCTTCAGTGAGATGCATTTATAAACATATGGCATCTTGTGTTGTTGTTACATCTATTATGGATCTTGAGTTTCCCAACTCTTCCATGCAATGTATTGACAGTACCATTCCCATTTTGGACTCGATCCCTAATTCTACCATACCAATGACAACTCCACAAAAAAGCACCTTTATGAATGTTGAGACTATTTTTTCCCGTGTTCCTAAGGATAAACTAAAATAATTGGATAATGATTTAGAAGGATTGCAAGACTACTTGAGCACTGGATATTTGGCTAGCCTAATGGTGCACATAGTGGATAACCTTACGAAGTTGCTTGGTGATGCCCAAGGATTAGAATTTTTGTGTAGCTAGCCCATATTGTCGATACAAACATTCCTATAATGGCTAGTTGTGCTCAATCTTTGAGATATACTTAAAGACAATGAGGAAGCCAATTTTCCCTCCCCACAACTATTGCCTCCATTCCTACATATAAATTTCCATCTATAGCATCAACTATACAACGAACAAGTGGCATGACTCCAACCTTAGGGTTCTCTAGTGAACACCCTTATAGTTTCATGACTTCACATGTGATACCTCAATATTCATCCCCTCTTATAAACTTGCAACGTAGTAGTCCACCAATAACTTGTACACAATGCCACCATATTCACCATATTCCCAAAACATTTGAATAGGTCATCAATCAACTTTTGCAAAACATGACCTCCCTTCAACAACAAACTTCCACATTGAACCAAGCTCAAAATGGAAAACCATCACAACATGTCAAAAGGAGCCCCTTGTCACTTGAAGTTTTGAAAATAACCATGCCTCTAAATACCAAAATTTCTAGGTTTGAGAAGTATAATGGTAAAAGAGATCCTAATAGTCACATATTGGCTTATACAGAATTTTGTAGTGACTTCATCTTTGAAGATAAGATCCTAGATAAAATATTTCCTAGTTTGTTGAAAGAAACCACCTTGGAATGGTTTTTCTCATTACCAAATAATTTTATTCATTCGATTAATGAACTTATTGATGCATTCTTACAATATTTCCAAGAAAATATAGGTCCACAAATTACATTAACTAATTTAGTGAGGTGTTGAAATAGAACTTTGGGGAGAAAGATTAAAAATAGAAAATCAATTCCAAAATGCAAGCTATAAAGTGCATCTAATAGATTAAGCTCAATTCTAATGGAACCATAAGTCAAATTGCATATATGAGAAAGGGAAAGTGATGTGTACCAGTCACCAATTTTTTTTTTTCAAAGCTAATTGAGGACTCATTCATGCTATGGTGAATGGGTCCTGGCTAGGGCTATCTAAAAATGGTTTATGGGTTCTCTTTTGTTGTGTCTGCACTCCCAGATCCCTAATTTTATAGTCAAATAGTCAGAAATAAATCATGTAGGTAAGTTTCTCTTAAATTACAACAATGATGACAACAAATTCAATTTTGAAAACTTTGCAATTTTTCTCTTCAAGAGATCTTCCACCTAAAATCTACAAACACACATCAAGAGGGAAAAATGTTTTGTTATTGGTGAATGGTGGTTTTCCTTTGTCAAACCTCATTTTGGTAATTAAACCCTATAATGAAATAAAATAGCATGAAGGAATGATGAGTAAACAAATACAATGTCACTACTCACCAAACCCTTGTTTGAACCTTAGAATATAGATTTGCAACTTGCATGAAATGGATTCAATGTATGTGGATCTTGATCTTGAAGCTTGATTTGAAACAATTCCTTTGAATACTTGAATGGATCTTGAATACTACATCAACATATTAGCTTAAATAACATGCATGATGCAAGAAGACTTTGACATGATAATAGGATCTTAATTTCTGCAATAATTCTTCACAAAATATGCTCTTGGATTCCTTGAAAATTCTCTTGAAATTCTCTTGAAATTCTCTTGATCACACTTGCTCATAAATTCACTAGAATTCTTGAGTCTTAGATTTGCAAGGTGAAACATAGTGAAATGACCTCTTATTTATACCTATGCTAACATTAATTCTTGAAATTCAAATAACATAAGTCGACATGTGAATATACATTTGAAATCATTGAAATACCACCAAAAACATAGTAAAAATTCAATTCCTAGGCCTAAGTGAGGACCCATTCACCCCTAAGTGAGAATTCATTCGCCCTTGGGCGAATGGGTCCTAGGTCACTTACCTAGGAAACACATTCTTCAATGATAAGTTATGGTATGGCATTTATGAATCTTGAGTTTTCCTCTTCGAAAATTACAATGAATTAGACTTGGATTTGAATTAAAGGGGCCAATTAAGGAAAATTAACCTCAATTAATTAATAAAGCCCTAGATGAGTGTGAAAGTGTAAAGGTACACCTTACAACACCACATTAAGGAACAATTAAGTCCATTTTATTTTAATAAGGACCTAAACTCAATGTGAATATGTAAAATACATATTACAACACTAAATTAAGGTATAATTTAGTTCATTTTATTAATATTAATTCCCAAATTAAGTGTAGAAAATGGATACTTTTTCCTACACTATAGGTGTAGACAAGGAAAACATGAAAAAGTGACAAACTTCATAGGACAATATTAATTACTATACTCACAAATAAACCTTACTCTCCTTGATGTGGATGTTCAAAGAGTGTTCATTGAGAATATACAACCCAACATTAGGGATAAGATCTTATTGATGAGATATCCATTCTTTACACACTTGTGTATGGCTCTTTGTGACTATCAGAATATGGTTAGTCAGTATGAAGAAGCATCTTCATCAGCTTCTACTAAGAAATATGAATTTGTGCCTCACAACTATCAACAATTCAAGAAAAAACAACAAGAACCTTATGAACATAAACACACTTCAAACAACTAATCACATTGACCCACAAGTTGCAATCGTAAGTTCAACTCCATATCAATTTAGAGTAAGAGAGACAATTCACATAGTTGTCTAATTCCATTCATTCAATCATGTTACAAATTTTGAGAAAAACTTAATCCAATTACTTTCGATTCGACCTATGGATACAATAGAACTATTATCTCCAAGCTTTAACCCAAAAGTGATTTGTTTTATGGATCTATGAAAATTGCATTGAATGTGCAATGATTAAATTAAAGAAATTCAAATTACTTAATCAAAATTAACACATAAATGTGATTAAGAATAATGGAAATAATAAAGTGATGAAAACAGAATGAGAGAAAGAGAGAGACATGCAAACAAAGTTGATAACAGAGTTCGTCGTAAAAATTACTATGTCTCCAGGCCCCTCTCCAATGAGTGGACCAATCCAAGTACTTCTCCAGAAAATCAGTACAACATGTTGGCATGATCTCCCCTTGGTTTACAAAGAAATTTAGCAAGCCCTCCTTCAAAGTGTGCAAGAGTAACTTCCTAAATAGCATGGAAATCAAGCAAAACTTCTCCAAGGAATTTTCTTCTCCCATCACTTAGCTTCCATCCAACCCTTCTATCCCTTTTTATACACCAATATTACCCCAATTGGTTACTAACCAATTGATTTTACAATATTACCCATACAAGTACAAATCTCCCATAATCTCCCTTTTTTTACATATGAAAACAATAATCCCCCCCTTAAAATAATCCTCAAATCTTCAATAATTCATTAAAGCCCTTTAACATGTTATTCTTGGGCCTTAGAGGTTTTATTTCAACGTCTTTAACAAATTGGAGGATTACAAATTTTAAATATTTGGGGTAAAAATTAAAAAATAAGAGATTTCGGTTTTTGGCTTTTATCAAAACCAACTAATGCCAATATAATTTTAAAGCCATTAATTTATTTTAAGCCTCCTTAACTATCATGTAACAGGCTTCTAAAGTTTTAAAAGGATTAAAATCCTCATTTATATGGATTATTATATTTAGGAGAATTAAATCTTATTTCAAGATTTATATATACAAAGGGATTTTCCTTTTCATGAAAAGTGGGAAGGAAAGAGGATTTAAAGGCATGGATTAAGGGATCAAATCCCACTAAATCCTCCTCATTATTATTTAAAAAAAAAATTTAAACCATACATTTATTTTTTCTTCTAATAATTATGGTTTAATCCTTATTTATGCCAACTCACTACTCCTGCCACGTCACATGCCATGTGTCCCACCAAGTGTCAATTTTTGGTGATGCCACATCATCATTTTGACCAAAACTTTGACTGCTCATAATTCCTTCATATGGATTCCAATTTGCACAAAATGAATGTCATTGGAAAGCTCTTGATGAGCTCTTTGCATTGATGTCAACTTTGACAACTTTTGATGATGTCAAATTTTGACCCTTTTTTTCTCTGACTTGATCCTTGAGTTGACTAAAGTTTGAAAAAGCATAACTTGAGCTCCGTAGCTCCGTTTGACTCCATTCGAGTTGCATTGGATTCAAGATTTTGATCTCTTCCTGGTGATGTTAATTCTAGAGACAAATGAGAAACTTCAAATTTTGACGAAGATCCTCCGGATTAGTCCTCCCCACTGGAGAGGTTTTGGACCTCTAAAAGCTTAATTACTCAGAAAGCAAGTGAGGGTAAAGTTCCCTCTCTTTACCAATATCCATCCATTTTTCCTTGCTTGGATTCATCCCCTTCAGTCCCACTCTAAGGTACTCAACTTCGCCTCTTTCTGAAGTCCTAATTTTCCTGTCTAGGATGACATCCTCTAACAACACTAACATGTACTCTAGTGAAAGATCATCAACTGATGGAACCCGAATGTCTGTGTCTTCATCCAGTATCATCGGAGGCTCGTACAACTTTACATTCTCAACATTGAAAACCGAATAAATGTGCATGTATGGAGGAAGATTAAGGTACAAGGTGTTGGTTCAAATCTTTTCCAATATCTCAAAGGGACCATATCGAATTGGCTTGAGCTTCCTTCCTTCGCCTTGCATTCTTTCCTTGCTGATATGTAACCAAACTATCTCCAACCTAAAAATGGTGATCATTGTGATGCTTATCATGTCGAGCATTGTATTTGTCTTGACTCTTCTCTAACTGTGCTTCCACTACCTGATGAATTTCTTATACTCTCTAGATGAGCTTTAAAGCCTTCTTTGCATCATGGCGTTCATCTTCAACATCATCTTGAAAAATTCATCAGTGTTTTGGGCACATAATCGAAGCAAGTCTCAAAAGGAGACCTCTTTGAAGAAAAGTGTGTCATATGGTTGTAAGCATGTTGCACATAATGAAGACTCTCATCCCACAGATTGGGATGTTTGATGCAATAACATTTGAGCAGATGCACAACTGTCCTATTCACTACCTCTGTCTTTCTGTCGATCTGCAAATGGAAGGTTGTACTCTTCTTCAGTTTGGTGTCCATGAGTCCCCACAAAGCTGACCAAAATTCCCCTAGGAATTGAGAATCTCAATCTGATACAATAGAAGCAGGTAACCCAAAATGAACCCATACAAATTGGAAGTACATCTGAGCTATTAGTTCAGTAGTGACATGTTTCTTACAAGGCATTAGAATACACATTTTGTTGAACTGATCAACTACTACATATAGATAATCATGTCCCTTCCTAGACATAGGTAAACCCCTGACAAAGTCCATTGACACACTTTCCCATGGGATGGTACAGGTAGAGGTGTGTAGAACCCCAATTTCCTATTACTAGGTTTACTTGTTACACACATGACACAACCTCTAATATACTTAGTTACAGTTTCTTGCATATGGGGCTAGTAACAATATTTCTGCAGTTGAGTAATTTTTTTGTTTACCCCAAAATGCCCTGCAATTAATGAGGTATGTGCTTCTCTAATTACCAGCACTTGTTCATCTTTTGTAATGCATAACTTTCCCAAGTGATACAATAGTTTATCCTGCACATAGTAATCTTTCTCTTCTACATCTTTTCCTGCAATTAGAGTTGAATAGATTTCCTTAAATTCTTCATCATTAGCGTATTGTTCCTAAAAACTTTCATGTACCATGGAACTACCTTTAAGGATAATCAAAGCATTCATAACAGGAGGCCTAGACACACATATCTACTACTTTGTTACGGGAACCTTTCTTGTACTTAATTACCAAATGAAACTGTTGAAGAAAACCCATCCACCTAAAGTGCCTACTTTGTTGCAGTTTAGATTGTGAATGCAAATACTGAAGTGGTTGGTGATCAGTGTGGATTATAGTTTCTTTCCCCATTAAGTAGTGTTTCCATTTTTTAACACTCTAAACTAATGCATAAAGTTCCTTATCATAAGTAGGATAGTTAATTACTGCACCTGAAAAGTTTTCAGAGTGATAGTAGATTGGTTTACCTTCTTGCATTAGCATTACTCCCATGGAAAATCCACTTGCATATTTCTCGATTTTGAATGGTTGGTGTAAATCTAGTAAAGCCAGAACTGGTGTTGTACTTAACTTTTCCTTCAAAGTGTTGAAGGCCTTTTGCTGTGGGCCTCCTGACTGAAAAGTTTTCTTTGTACTGGTAAATGCGTGTAATGGTGATGCAATGTAGGAGAAGTTTGCAATGAACTTTCTCCAGTACTAGACTACACCTAAGAAACTTCTAACTTCAGTGACTATACTTGGCTTAGGCCATTTTAAAATAGCTTCGACCTTCACAAAGTCCACTTTCAATTGACCACCACCTATGACATAGCCTAAGTACACTAAGGATATCTTAGTGAATTCACATTTAGACATCTTTACAATGAGTTTTTCTTTTCTCAATACATCAAAAAATTTCTTTACATGACTTACATGATCTTCCCAAGGTCGAATTCATACAAGAATACCATCTAAATAGACTCTGAAAAAATCATCTATAAAAGGATGAAGTACATCATTCATGACTCTCATAAATGTAGTTGGTGCATTGCAAAGCCCGAAGGGCATGACTAACCACTCGAACAGTCCCTTTTTGTCTTAAATGCAGTTTTCCAAATGTCATCTTCTGTAATTCTTATTTGATGATATCTGCTACGCAAGTCTAACTTAGTGAAATAAACTACATGTTTTAACTGATCAAGTAAATCATCAATTCGGGGAAGAGGATACCTGTTCTTTACCATTATCTTGTTTAGAGCTCTATAGTCAATACACATTCTCCAAGATCCATCCTTCTTTGGAACCAACACAATTGGAGAACCACAAGGAGATGTACTAGTACAAATGAATCCTTTTTCAACCAACTCCTGAACTTTCTTTTTGATTTCCTCATTCTGCAAAACTAATAAACGGTACATGTTGATGTTTGGAAGAGGCACATCTTGCTACAATTTGATTTCATGTTTTATCTCTCTTAGGTGGTAACCGCTTTGGCTCCTAAAATAAGTCATCATATGCATAAACTATTTTTTCCATCTCAGTTTTATGCTCTAGATCACACCCCTTAAATGCTTCATCTTTTTCATCCTCTTTCGGTTTTACAAGCATCAATAAAAATTTCTTACTAGAACTAACCAACCTTTTCATTTGACCAAAATTAACTAGTGAAATATTAGTCTTAACTTTGTGTGCACGTACAATGTATTCTATCCCATCCTTAAAGAGATGATACTTATTTTACCCCTATAAAAGATTTCTTTTCTATCATACAGATAAGGACTCCCTAACACAAGCCCACAAATATCCAAAGGAACAACATCTACTTCTACCTCATCAAAAAAGTTTGCAGTGATAACAACTTTCAATTTACACTATTTCATTACCTACAGTTGAGCATCATTGAAAACCCATCCAAGTGGATATGGCTTTGGATGAGGTGTTGTAGCTAGATTTAGTTTCTTTACCACCTCTTCAGATATTAAGTTGACTTGAGAACCCGTATCAAACGGTGTGTCAATCTTAGTGTGCTTAGTTACAACTCGAATATGAAAAAATTCATTATGTTGTTTATCAGCTTTAGGAGGAGTAGATACTTTAATTGTACTTGCATTTGCATAAAAAGAGAGAGTTTTACCTTTCCCTTTACCTTGGATCCCAGCAGCAACAATCTGAGTTTCATCCCAAGAGATGGATCCAAGATCTTGTTGAATCACCACAACAGTCTTTTGCTTGCCTTTATTGCCTCTGTATCTTTTTGGCCTCAATTAAAGATTCAACTTCCAACAGTTTGAATCATCATGCCCTTCTTTCTTGCAATGGGAGCATGTGGGCTTATCACCCTCATTCTTAACTGTAGTTGTCTTCTTCGCTTTGCGTTTATCTTTTTCTTTTTCTTTACCCTTAGACTTCCTCTTAGACTTAGATGGTTTCTTTGAGAAATTATCAGTGAAAGTGTTCTTACCCCTTGACTCTAAATGAGTAGCTTGGATTGACACTTCATCCAAATTACTAGGACTCGACATTAGAATAGTATGTCTCAAGTAAGAATGCAAACCACCTATGTACTTAAGTAATGTATCCTAAGTATACAATGGAACATTTAAAGCAATAGCCCATTTTCTAAACTCATGGGTGTAATCTTGGACAGATTGACCCTTACCTTTCCTAAAAAATTTCCAAGTCATTGTTAATTGCTGCATATAACCTAAAGAATAAAACTGTTTTTTAAGGGCAGCAACAAATTCCATCCAAGTCATATTAACCTTACCATGGCGAGCAATTTCCTCCCGAGTCCTACTCTCCCACTAGGTGAGAGTTGTACCTCCTAACCAGAAAGTGGCTAACTAGATCATAGAAGCATCTTTTGTTAGGCCTTCAATCCTACAATGCACTTTTATCTATTGGATCCAATCATCTAACTTTTCAGCATTTAACTCACCACAGTACTTAGGCAATTCAAATTTTACATCCAGTTTAATAATAGGCTTAGAATTTCTCTTGAAAGGATTAACAATAGTAGAAGAGGAAGAAGAAGATGGGGAAGATGGAGGAGATGGAGCTTCTGGAGCTTTTTCTTCTTTTTCCTTTCGATCTTCCTTCTTTTCTCGCTTTGAAGAATCTCCCTTTTCGCGCTTCTTCTTTTTTGCATAAAGCTCTTCCACCATAGCCTTCATGTCAAGAAAGGCTCACTGAAAAGACTTATCATCAAGCTCTTGCTCAGTACTTTTCCCAGCTTCAGTTTCATTCATTGTTGGAAAACTCCTTCATTTTCCAATCTCAGGATTGTATTCTTCTAGCTCGCCTTCAATTCACTATTTCCTGGAACGTGTTAGCATCCAATTCTACAATACTAGTCACAGAAATCTCTGATACCAAACTTGATCTGTTTTACAGATCTATGACAATTGCATTGAATGTGTAATGATTACAATTAAATAAATTCATATTACTTAATCAAAATTAACAGAAAAATGTGATTAAGAATAATGGAAATAACAAAGTGATGAAAACAAAATGAGAGAAAGAGAGAGAGATGCAAACAAAGTTGATAATGGAGTTTGTCATAAAAATGACTACGTCTCCGGGCCCCTCTCCAATGAGTGGACCGATCCAATTACTTCTCCAGAAAATCAATACAACATGTCGGCATAATCTCCCCTTGGTTTACAAATAAATTTAACAAGCCCTCCTTCAAAGTGTGCAAGAGCAACCTCCTTAATAGCACAAAAATCAAGAAAATTTTCTCCAAGGAATTTTCTTCTCCCATCACTTAGCTTCCATCCTACCCTTCTACCCCTTTTTATACACCAATATTACCCCAATTGGTTACTAACCAATTAATTTTACAATATTACCCATACAAGTACAAATCTCCCTTTTTTTACATATGAAAACAATAATCCCCCCCTTAAATTAATCCTCAAATCTTCAATAATTTGTTAAAGCCCTTTAACATGTTATTCTCGGGCCTTAGAGGTTTTATTTCAACCTCTTTAACAAATTGGAGGATTACAAATTTTAAATATTTGGGGTGAAAATTTAAAAATAAGAGATTTCGGTTTTCGGCTTTTATCAAAACCAATTGATGCCAATATAATTTTAAAGCCAACCATTAATTTATTTTAAGCCTCCTTAACTACCATGTAACGGGCTTAAAATTTTAAAAGGATTAAAATCATCATTTATATGGATTATAATATTTAGGAGAATTAAATCTTATTTAAAGATTTATGTATACGGAGGGATTTTCCTTTTCATGAAGAGTGGGAAGGAAAGAGGATTTTAAGGCATGGATTAAGGGATCAAATTCCACTAAATCCTCATTATTTTTTAACCATACATTTTTTTCTTCTTCTAATAATTATGGTTTAATCCTTATTTATGCCAACTCACTACTCCTGCCACGCCACATGCCATGTGTCCTACTAAGTGTCAAGTTTTGGTGATGCCACGTCATCATTTTGACCAAAACTTTGACTTCCCATAATTCCTTCATATGGACTCCAATTTGCATGAAAAAAATGTCGTTGGAAAGCTCTCGAAGAGCTCTTCACATTGATGTCAACTTTGACCACTTTTGATGATGTCAAATTTTGACCCTTTTTTTCTTTGACCTAAGCCCTGAGTTGACCAAGGTTTGAACAAGCATAACTCGAGCTCCATAGCTCTGTTTCACTCTGTTCGAGTTGCGTTGGAGTCAGGATTTCAATCTCTTCCTGGTGATGATGATTCAAGAGACAAATGAGAAACTTCAAATTTTGATGAAGATCCTCCGGATTAGTCCTCCCAATTGGAGAGCTTTTGGACCTCTAAAAGCTTGATTACTCAGAAAGAAAGTAAGGGTAAATTTCCCCCACTTTACCAATCTCCATCCATTTTTCCTTGCTTAGATGCATCCCCTTCAGTCCCACTCTAAGGTACTCAACTTTTCCTCTTCGTGAAGTTCTAATTTTCTTGTCTAGGATGACATCCTCCGGAAACTATGAAACGTACTCCGGTGAAAGATCATTAACTAATAGAACCTAAATGTTTTTGTCTTCATCCAATATCATCGGAGGCTCATACAACTTCAGATTTTCAACATTGACAACCAAATATATGTGCATGTATGGAGGAAGATTAAGGTGGAAGGCGTTGGTTCCAATATTTTCCAAGATCTCAAAGGGACCATACCGAATTGGCTTGAGCTTCCTTCCTTCACCTTGCATTCTTTCCTTGCTGATATGTAACCAAATTATCTCCAACCTAAAAATGGTGATCAATGCGATGCTTATCATGTCGAGCCTTGTATTTGTCTTGACTCTTCTCTAACTGTGCTTCCACTACCTAATGAATTGCTTGGACTCTTTCGATGAACTTTAAAGCCTTCTCTACATCATGGTGTCCATCTTCAACATCATCTTTCCCAAAAGAAAAATCCATCGGTGTTTTGGGCACATAATCGAAGCAAGTCTCAAAAGGAGACCTATTTGAAGAAGAATGTGCCACATGGTTGTAAGCATGTTGCACATAATGAAGACTCATCCCACAACTTGGGAATTTTGTTGCAGTAACCTCTGAGTAGATGTACAACTGTCTTGTTTACTACCATTGTTTGTTTGTCAGTCTGCAGATGGAAGGTTGTACTCTTCTTCAATTTGGTGTCCATGAGTCCCCACATAGCTAACCAAAATTCCCCTAGGAATCAAGAACCTCGATCCGATACAATAGAAGTAGGTAACCCAAAATGAACCCATACAAATTCAAAGTATATTTGAGCTATCAGTTCAATAGTGACATGTTTCTTACAAGGAATTAGAATACACATTTTTTTGAACCGATCAACTACTAAATATAGATAATCATGTCCCTTCCTAGACATAGGTAACCCCTCAAAAAATTCCATTGACACACTTTCCCATGGACAGGATGGTACAGGTAGAGGTGTGTACAACCCCAATTTCCTATTACTAGGTTTACTTGTTACACACATGACACAACCACTAATATACTTAGTTACATTTTCTTGCATACGAGGCCATTAACAATATTTATGTAGCTGAGTAATTTTTTTGTTTACCCAAAAATGCCTTGCAATTAATGAGGTATGTGCTTCTCTAATTACCTATGCTTGTTCATCTTTTGGAATGCATAACTTTCCCAAGTGATACAACAGTTTATCCTGCACATAGTAATCTTTCTCTTCTACATGTTTTCCTACAATTAGAGCTGAATAGATTTCCTTAAAGTCTTCATCATTAGCATATTGTTCCTGAAAAATTTCATGTACCATGGAACTACCTTTAATGATAATCAAAGCATACATAACAGGAGGCCTAGACACACATATCTAATTCTTTGTTATGGGAACCTTTCTTGTACTTAATTACCAAATGAAACTGTTGAAGAAAACCCATCCATCTAAAGTGCCTACTTTGTTGCAGTTTAGACTGTGAATGGAAATACTGAAGTGGTTGGTGATCAGTGTGGATTACAGTTTATTTCCCCATTAAGTAGTGTTTCCATTTTTTAACACTCTGAGCTAATGTATAAAGTTCCTTATCATAAGTAGGATAGTTAATTATTGCACCTGAAAAGGTTTCAAAGTGATAACAGATTGGTTTACCTCCTTGCATTAGCATTTCTCCCATGGAAAATCTATTTGCATCTATCTTGATTTCGAACGGTTGGTGTAAATCTAGTAAAGCTAGAAATGGTGTTGTACTTAAGTTTTCCTTCAAAGTGTTGAAGGACTTCTGATGTGAACCTCCCCATTGAAATGTTGTCTTTGTACTAGTCAATGCGTGTAGTGGTGATGCAATGTAGGAGAAGTTTGCAATGAACTTTCTCCAGTACTGGACTGCACCTAAGAAACTTCCAACTTCAGTGACTATACTTGGCTTAGGCCATTTTAAAATAGCTTTGACCTTCACAGGGTCTACTTTCAATTGACCACCACCTACAATATGGCCTAAGTACACTAAGGATGTCTTAGCGAATTCACATTTAGACATCTTTACAAAGAGTTTATCTTTTCTCAATACATCAAAAACTTTCTTTACATGACTTACATGATCTTCCCAAGTTTGACTACATACAAGAATATCATCTAAATAGAATTTGACAAAATCATCAATAAAAGGACAAAAGACATCATTCATGACTCTCATAAATGTAGTTGGTGCATTGCAAAGCCTAAAGGGCATGACCAACCACTCGAATAGTTCTTGTTTTGTCTTAAATGCAATTTTCCAAATGTCATCTTCTGCAATTCTTATATGATGATATCTGCTACTCAATTCTAACTTAGTGAAATAAACTACATGTTTTAATTGTTCAAGTAAATCATCAATTGGGGGAAGAGGATACCTGTTCTTTACCGTTATCTTGTTCAGAGCTCTATAGTTGATACAAATTCTCCAAGATCCATCCTTCTTTGGAACCAAGACAATTGGAGAACCACAAGGATATGCACTAGGATGGATGACTCCTTTTTCAACCAACTCCTAAAATTTATTTTTGATTTCCTCATTCTATAAAATTGATTAATGGTACATGTCGATGTTTGGAAGAGGCACATCCTATTGCAACTGGATTTCATGTTGTATCTCTCTCTTAAATGGTAAACCCTTTGGCTCCTGAAATAAGTCACCATACGTAGAAACTATTTTGACCATCTTAGTTTTAAGCTCTAGATCACACCCCTTAAATGCTTCATCTTTTTCATCCCCTTTGGGTTTTACAAGCATTAATACAAAGTTCTTACTAGAATTGACCAACCTTTTCATTTGACCAACATTGACTAGTGCAAGATTTGTCTTAACTTTGTGTGCACGTACAATTTATTCTATGCCATCCTTAAAGAGATGATACTTATTTTACCCCCTTATAAAAGATTTATTTTCTATCATATAGATAAGGACTCCCTAACACAAGCCCACAAATATCCAAAGGAACAACATCTACTTCTACCTCATCAACAAAGTTTGCAGTGATAGCAAATTTCAATTTACACCATTTCATTACCTGCAATTGAGCATCATTGAAAACCCATCCAAGCAAATATGGCTTTGGATGAGGTGTTGTAGCTAGATTTAGTTTCTTTACCACCTCTTCAGATATTAAGTTGACTTGAGAACCCATATCAAACAGTGTGTCAATCTTAGTGTGCTTAGTTACAACTTGAATATGAAACAATTCATTTTGTTGTTTATCTACTTTAGGAGGAGTAGATACTTTCTTGTAATTTAATTTGCATCAGAAGAGAGAGTTATACCTTTCCCTTTACCTTGGACCCCAATAGTAACAATCTAAGTTTCATCTGCAGAGTTGGATCCAAGATCTTGTTGAATCACCGCAACAGTCTTTTGCTTTCCTTTATTGACTCTGTATCTTTTCAGCCTCAATTCGGGATGCAGCTTCCAACACTTCAAATCATCATGCCCCTCTTTCTTGCAATGGGAGCATGTGGGCTTATCACCCTCCTTCTTAACTACAATTATCTTCTTCCCTTTGCCTTTATCTTTCTCTTTTTCTTTACCCTTAGACTTCCCCTTAGACTTAGATGGTTTCTTTGAGAAATTATCAGTGAAAGTGTTCTTACCCCTTGACTCTAAATGAGTAGCTTGGATTGACACTTCATCCAAATTACTAGGATTCAACATTAGAATAGTATGTCTCAGGTAATAATGCAAACCACCTATGTACTTAAATAATGTATCCTGACTATACAATGGAACATTTAAAGCAATATCCCATTTTCTAAAATCATGGGTGTAATCTTGGACAGACTAACCCTTACCTTTCCTAAAGGTTTTCCAAGTCATTGTTAATTGTTTCATATAACCTAAAGGTTAAAACTATTTTTTAGGGGCAGCAAAAAATTCCATCCAAGTCATATTAACCTTACCATGGCGAGCAATTTCCTCCCAAGTCCTACTCTCCCACCAGGTGAGAGTTGTACCTCCTAACTAGAAAGTGGATAACTAGATCATAGAAGCATCTTTTGTTAGCCCTTGAATCCTACAATACACTTCTACCTATTGGATCTAATCATCTAACTTTTTGGCATTTAACTCACCACAGTAATTAGGCAATTCAGATTTTACATCTAGTTTAATAATAGGCTTAGACTTGCTCTTGAAAGGATTAACAGTAGCATAAGAGGAAGAAGAAGGGGAAGATGGAGGATATAGAGCTTCTAGAGCTTTTTCTTCTTTGTCTTTTTGATCTTCCTTCTTTTCTCGCTTTGAAGAATCTCCCTTTTCGTGCTTCTTCTTTTCTGCATAAAGCTCTTCCACCATAGCCTTCATGTCAAGAAAGGCTCACTGAAAAGACTTATCATCAAGCTCTTGCTCAATACTTTTCCCAACTTCAGTTTCCTCCATTGTTGGAAAAGTCCTTCGTTTGTCGATCTCAGGATTGTATTCTTCTAGCTCGCCTTCACCTCACCATTTCCTAGAATGTGTTAGCATCCAGTTCTGCAATACTAGTCACAAAAAGCTCTGATACCAAACTTGATCTATTTTACAGATCTATGACAATTGCATTGAATGTGTAATGATTACAATTAAAGAAATCCAAATTACTTAATCAAAATTAACACACAAATGTGATAAAGAATAATGGAAATAACAAAGTAATGAAAATAGAATGAGAGAAAGAGAGAGAGATGCAAACAAAGTTGATAACAGAGTTCGTCATAAAAATGACTACGTCTTCGGGTCCCTCTCCAATGAGTGGATCGATCCAATTACTTCTCCAGAAAATCATTACAACATATCGGCATAATCTCCTCTTGGTTTACAAAGAAATTTAATAAGCCCTCCTTCAAAGTGTGCAAGAGAAACCTCCTGAATAACACAGAAATTGAGCAAAATTTCTCCAAGGAATTTTCTTCTCCCATCACTTAGCTTCCATCCTACCCTTCTACCCCTTTTTATACACCAATATTACCCCAATTGGTTACTAACCAATTAATTTTACAATATTATCCATACAAGTACAAATCTCCCATAATCTCCTTTTGCCTTAAAATAATCCTCAAATCTTCAATAATCCGTTAAAGCCCTTTAACATGTTATTCTTGGGCCTTAGAGGTTTTATTTCAACCTCTTTAACAAATTGGAGGATTACAAATTTTAAATGTTTGGGGTGAAAATTTAAAAATAAGAGATTTTGGTTTTCGACTTTTATCAAAACCAACCAATGCCAATATAATTTTAAAGCCATTAATTTATTTTAATCCTCCTTAACTATCATGTAATGGGCTTCTAAAATTTTAAAAGGATTAAAATCCTCATTTATAGGGATTATTATATTTAGGAGAATTAAATCTTATTTAAAGATTTATGTATACGAAGGGATTTTCCTTTTCATGAAGAGTGTGAAGGAAAGAGGATTTAAAGGCATGGATTAAGGGATCAAATCCCACTAAATCCTCATTATTTTTTATTTTTTTATTTTTTAAACCATACATTTTTTTTTCTTCTAATAATTATGGTTTAATCCTTATTTATGCCAACTCATGACTACTCCTACCATGCCACATGCCATGTGTCCCGCCAAGTGTTAAGTTTTGGTGATCCCACACCATCATTTTGACTGCCCTTAATTCCTTCATATGGACTCCAATTTGTGTGAAACGAATGCCATTGGAAAGCTCTCAACGAGCTCTTCGCATTGATGTCAACTTTGACCACTTTTGATGATGTCAAATTTAGACCCTTTTTTTCTCTGACCTGAGCCTTGAGTTGACCAAGGTTTGACCAAGCATAACTCAAGCTCCGTAGCTTTGTTTGACTCCGTCCGAGTTGCGTTGGAGTTAGTATTTTGAGCTCTTCTTGGTGATGCCAATTTTGGAGACAAATGAGAAACTTCAAATTTTGACAAAGATCCTCTGGCGTTTTGTCAATATCATTGCACACATGGACATGATACAAAGCATTGCATACATCTTAAACATCAAATTTAAGACCTCATCAAATCTAATCACATCTAGTCGGGAAATGTTAATGATAAAGGGAACAAATCTATTGCTCCACCTAACCAAAACTTGCAAATTTTCACCAAGCCAATGCTAAACCATTCGTCTAACTTTGTGCAAGCTTATGACGTTAAGAATGATGATATGAATGTTGACAGGAATGATGATGATAAAAATGATGATAAGAGTGATGATGAGGATGGTCTAAAATATTTGTTCAATCTCATAGATGTTCAACCTTGTAAGGGCCAAAACATTTTGTTTTGATTAAAGGGAAAATAGGTTTTGAAGGGACCTGAAACCCTTTACAGCATAAAAGATAGAAAGTTTCTCAAATGAAAAAATAGTAGGACATCAACAACAGCCAGAAGTAGACCAACAACCAAAACACAAAAAACCAACAACAAAAAAGTAGTAATAGAAAACAACACAAAAACTATTTCATGCTCTTTAAGGTGTTCGCCACCTCAATCTCCTTGTTCTGATGTAGCTTGACCATGTCCATCAACTCTTTCTTTTCCTCTTCAAAGGTATTCCTCAAGTTACTCTTAGCCCTTGTACCTAGTCCTTTAGCCTCATCTTTACCGATCTTTTTTCCCTTCCCTTTTGAAGAAAGATCATTTTCCATCAGCTCCACAAATTAAAGTTGATCTTCCCTTAATTCACTTATCTTGTGGAACAGGACCTCTAGAGACTCAACACTATTTTTAACCAAGTTGTGGATAACATGTAATAGCTTCTTAATATTAGCATTATTTTCATTAACCGTTGCCTCCATATCTGTGAGGTGCTTCTCACATAGGGTTTTAAAATCTGTAAAGGAACATTCTAATTCCAAGAGTCTTTCAATCAAGATATCCAAGGGTGAACCCTTCGACACATTTTGCATATTTTCTTTCAGACTCCTAATCTTGATATTTACCCTATTAAATTCTTACAAAACCCACTTGGCTAGCTTGAACATACAAGTAGCTCCAGAGTGAGCCATATCCAAAATCTCGAACATTGAAGTGTCGTCATCATTTAGGTAAGAAAAATCCTCAAAAAGAGGATTCACCTTTAATGGCTCTGTCTTGCTAGACCTCAGATTGACCCCTTCATCTTCATGCATAGACTTCCCACCAAAGAGCTCCACATTGGGTGATTGATGATTAGGGGAGTCATTGATTTGAATAGAAAAGTCCACAACACCCTTCTCCTTATCCTCCAAATCCTCTATCACATCCTATTTCTTCAACTTTGCAATCCTCTTGGAAGCCCTCCATGGCATTGCCTTAGCTTCCCTATCCTTAGCATTATCAGGCATGACTCCCTCCTTACAACCAATTGCAATATAATTTTAACCATTATCATCACCTCCCTTAGAAAGGGAATTACCAAAAGTAACCTCACTATCATTTCCAGCCAAAGAGAAATATAAATCATGTAAAACAATCCTCTTCACAACATATTTCCTCTTAGGATTCCCCTTCTTTCTCTTCTTAGAGGGTGTAAGTGTAGGGGATGAAGACCCACCCTCATCCTCTTCATGCTAGTCCTCCTATCCACCTGCACTACTATTTGATCCAGTCGAGAGGGAATCCACACTAACAATCTTCTCTTTACCTTTCATCGATTTAGTAGGGGTATGGACCCTCACATGCTCCATTATGAGTAGTATGAGGCCCTCATGGTGCACAAGAGCCCTCCTATTTTTTAAATCTTCATGCACTAACAATTCTAATAAAGATAGAAGAAAGAAAGGAAACGAGATAAATAAACCATGCCTAAAATGATTAAACAAAGTGAAATGGTGGCCAAGAATTGCAGTGTACTGACCATCAAGGGTGACATAGCACATGATGACCTCTACTACATCCTCCCAAATTTTCTTCAAGGAATAAAAATTGCAACCCCATGAAGGTAACATAATCAGCTTCTTTAGCTCATCGTCTTTGAAAAACTAGTCCATGGCATCATCATTGCTCTTCCTCTCCTTCCAAAACTTATGACCCACCAATGGTAAACCCATAATGGAAGCAATAAACTCCTCATTTATCACAAGCTCAATTCCCCTAACTTGTAATTTCCTATCATGGCAAAAGTTGACAAAATCCTCTAAGGCCTTAGGATCATGGCCATGAAGCCTTTCCAGAAAAGGTGTGAATTTCCCATGCCCTAAAATCCTCCATATTTTTTTATTCTTCCTCCATTTCTCACAAGAATAAGGTTTTATCCTACTGTGGTCACCCTCCATGATCTTAAACACCATAGACAAAAACCCCAGTAGAGAGATAATCTCAATAACACAAATTGGAAAAACAACACCCACAAAGTGTGTGGTGAGAACGTGGGTAATTATGAAGATAAAACTCTAGAGAACGAGCTCAATCACATCCATCTTTTCATAATAAAAACCTAGCATCCTCGGGAAGGAGGGAGTACTCCTCCCATGCCTTAAAATCATTAATTCTAACAGCCTCATTAGCAAAGAAATCTTCCAATGAATTACCCTCTTGATAGATATGAGTGACACGAGTTTCCTCAAAGGATCTAAGCATCATTAAATAACATTGTCGATTAGATCGTCGATGTTCCAGCTTGGCTTCTAAATGCCATGTAGGTAGTTAACTATGTTAAGAGAGTTACCCTCGACCCAAAGTTTGGGTTACCCTTTGTCCAACACAAACTTGATACCAATGAACATACCCTCGGCTTCTGCCCGATGATTGCACTGATTTCCTAAAGGGAGTACCAAACCACTTTGTTAGCCTACATATCTTTCAAACATATTGATGCATCCATGCATGCACCTAATGGTCCTCTCTATATCGTGAACATATCAATGATAAACCTACATAAGGAATACTCATTGATCTTATGTGTACATGGAGAATTTGATCACTGAGGATTTCTTGTATGTGTATGAGCTTTATCAAGATTCTTATGAACAATCGAAAGCGTGGTTGAAAACTCATGATGGTTTTTCTCACCCTATGATAGGTTTGATCACTCTTCCTCTTAAATTTTGACTAAAACAATTAGATGTCTCATTCTCTATCATCCTAATGTTGGACCACTTCTATGTGAAGCTAGGCTACTCATGGCTAAGCTCTGTGAATGTCATCCCATCATTTATTCACAAGTGCATAAATTTCCCATTTGAAGATCAAATATACACAGTGCATCATAGTGGCTTTAATCCTTTGCCTTCTTGTAGAAACTTTTCATTGGATTTCTTTTGGCCTTAACCTATGGAACCAATTAAACCTCATAAATATTTATTTTTCAAATCATACCAAAAATTTAAAGCAAAGCACATAATGAAATTATCCCTTGGAAATATTCCTAAGAATGATAAGGCTAAGGTTGTTCCTCCCACCCCATAAGTTATGGATGAACCCATGCCCGAAGAAAAATCTCTTCCAAATTCACAAGGTGTTTATGCTAGAGTTCCTCCACCTATATCATACAAGAGACCAAGAGACAATCAAAATATTACCTTTGTGCCATTGAAAGAAAAACAAGTGTATAGACCTAAAGAGAAAGTGGTTTCCCAACCCGTGGTGGTTTCTTCAGTTCCTCCTTTAAGGGTAGAAAAGAGACCAATGGTTGAGAAACCCGCTCTTGCACCATCACAACTTGAAAACCTTACAAAAAGAAATAGAAATGCTAAAGATCGTAGGCATAGACATCATGTTCTTGCTCGTCAATTAGAAGAAAAGAAGAGTGTTCATAGTTCAATGTTATTCGTAGCCTCAACTCTTTCAAATTTTATAAAAAAATTATTACTATTCTTAATTTATTTTTATTTATATACTTACTTTAAATTAAACAAGCTATTTTTGATTGATTACTTGATATAGTTAATACAAGAACATCTTAGGTAGCATTACTATCTCTAGTGCATGAAGTCACACCTATTATTTGATATTCATTAATTAGAGATTTTATAATAAAAAATTTCATTATTAGTATTAGATGTTATTAAACCAAGTCTCTTTGTAGTAGGTTTAAAATTAATGTTTCTTATCACTTCAACAAATAATTGATATCTTCATGTTTCATTTAAATTCTTAAAAGAACTATTCATATTTATTAGGATTTTTCTACAAGTGTGTTCAAGAATCCTATCATTCATTGGTTTAAAAATATGTATTTCAATTAATAGTTGATATTTTTATTCAAAATCATATGTGTTTTTTTCAATGGTAAATTTAGTTCAATGGATAAATTTTATTTATTAAATATATTTAATTTTTTATTAAATATATTTAGTTCATATTCTATATGTTGTTCATCTTCATAATTTGATAAATTTTGTGTGTTTTGAGGAGGTTGATCATCTCCTATATCATCTATGTTTAAATTTGGAATCAACATTAATCACTTCATTTTTAATTGATTAAATTAGAATTTTAAAATTCTTTTCAATATCAAATTCATTTGGCAAAGATGACATACCTTCACCTCCAAACATTAATTCCTACATGTATGAAGTTTTTGAATTTGTTACCATTTTTTCTCCTATTTAATTTCTTTTGGATTTAGTTGATATTAGATAATCTCTTTTGACATTTGCACCATTAGAATTTAATATCCTATTTTCACAAAGTTAACTTGTAGATTCTCTTTTCTCTCTCATCGAGGTCCTCTAATGTTTTCATTTTTGAAAGTTTTCATTAGATAACTCTTAAGTGTATATCAATATAAAACATAACTAACATAATGAAAATATTTCATGCATGTGATGAATATAAAAATATTTAAATACCACTTAATTACCAAAAAATAACACATAATTTGTCAAAACAATTAAAACAATGATTTGTAACACAAAAACAAAAAGTGGGTACTTTTAATATCCTATAAATGTTAGAAAAAAAAGAGGGGTGCTTATTTTTCAATTGATCACACATAATTTCTTGAAAGAAAAAACTAATCATTTATATGTGATAAACATATCTAGATGATAAAATAGAAGATAAAGTTGTGGGACTAAACTACATAACAATTTGTCTTTTCAAATCCATTGTCTTTTTTATATGAAATATAGGGGAGAGGGGTCCATAGTGGAGCACCCTAACTTCATGGTTCTCAAAATCCTATGTGAAAATTTCAAATCACTTCTAGTTTTGTACAACAGCTTATTTGGCAACTCACATGCTTCTATATTTCATTTTAGGGCCACATCATCAAATATCATGCCACATCAGCATGCTTTCTGTTGAGGTATCCAAAAAGGCCCAAAAAAAAAGTGAGACTGATAGTGGTGCACTAAGTCATGTTTTATTGATGCGCTGATGTGGCATCACATGATTTGTCAGTTTATGTACTTTATGGATAAAAAGTGTTTTGCAATTGGATATTAAGATGCTCTACTATGGGGCCCACTAAGGACTACTTCTATCTCCACTATTGGACCCTGCTCCACTATGGGCCCCTCTCCCCTAATGCACTCACATTATATAAAGTGTATACATTACATCATGTATATTTAATGTTTATGAATTTAGTTTCCTTTTTCCTAAGAATTACCAAACCTTAGGCTTGGTTTAGCTTGAATATCTAAGTCTAAGTGTTGGACATGCTTATTGCTTGTTTATTTATGTGTTTTAGAAATCACATATATGTATATGTATATGTGTATGTATATATATGTATATATATGTGCATATATACATATATATACATATACATATATGTGATTTCTAAAACACACACACACACACACATATAGTGTGTGTGTGTGTGTGCGCGCGCACTTTCCATTAGATTCACATATTTTAAGAGATTATTATGAAAATAACCACTACAATTTCAAATTCCAACATAGCTTTTCAATCATCTATTTTAAAATCCAAATATATTAATTTTTCAATATTTAATTTTCTTTATTTTTGTCTTCATTTTTCACAGAAAAAAAACATATATGTTATATTTAAAAAAAAAAAAATTTGATCAATTCATATAAATTTGATAAAATATATGTTTTATTATTCCACATTTCATTCTACATGCATTGAAAAATATTTTTTGATTATCTTCTCAAATTTGGATGGAAACATGCTCAACTTTTCATTTTTTAAGATATGTGTGCTTAAAAATTTATAAAAAATAATATATCTATTACAAATTAATTAAAAAAAAGTTATACTTATACATGATCTTTGTTAACTTGTGTTGAATAGTTTGAAAAAATAATTAGTGAAACTAAAAAATGAGGGATAGCACACATAACTATGAGCTATAATATTTTTTGGGTAAAAAATAAGATCATGCTCTCAAAATATTACTCTCTTTTAATCTCCATGATTTAAAAATAAAAATAAAATAGTAAATATAAGTTAGATAATGAGCACAACTATTATTGTTTTTCTCACATTGTCAAATTTTGAGCATAGGTATATAGAACTACTTGCTAAGTTTAGTTTTTTCTTATTTTGGTAAAAATGACCACTTTTGTTAGAGATTTGAAATAGATTGATAACCCAAGGAAATTTATAAGAAAATTCTAAGCTACATAAACTAAAAAAATAAACAATGCAAACTCGTGACTCTGAGAGATATGCAATGTTAGAATGATAGTAATGCATTAAGAGCTTCCAAGATGTCAAATACAAGCTAGGTAGTGATTTTATATAGAACTAAGGAGAGGATGGAGGTGGAAAACCAATCAATAGGAAGTGACCACCAATAACCACCAATATTAATAAAGTGATGAAAATTGTAAATACTCTACCCTTTTAGGATGAGGACACTTTATCACCTTATCTCCTAGTTATTAAAAAATAGACTCGCTTTATTATCCTAAACAAGATTAATAAAACTGTAGGGAAAAACTATGACTAAGGAAAAATAAATTAACACACTATAAAAATAAAAACCTACACTAACAACTTTTGACCCTTTTTTTATCCTCTACTTCCATGCACTTTCCTAGGGAATTACTTCAATCAACCCCCTTGAGGTGTATTCCAAAAAAATCCACATTTATATGATATTAAAAATGTATAATCATAGCTATGGAAAAATAATATGCTAAGAATGGTGGCTAAACTATAAAACCCTAGGTGGTGCAAAGGAATAATGAAGAGAAATATAGGAAAAAGAGGAAATGCAAGGATGTAGAAAAAGTGGATCATAAGGACATAAAAGGGGATGTTGAGAGTTTGGACAAGAAGAAGGATGTGTGATGTAGGAGTATCTGGGTCCACATGCAATCCTGTGTCACCCCAAAAAATGGTAGTTTCAAAGTTTCAGTAAAGTTTCATGAAAAACAATTTCACAACCAAAATTTAGACTATATTCTAAGTTCGATGGTGAAAATTTTGAAGTCCAAGCAATTGATAGTTTTTGAGACTTAAAGTCGTCAATTTTAATTTGATTGTTGCTGATGATTATATTCATATTTGCTACCATGAACCATGAATATGTGTATGTTAATTTGAATTAATTCCAAAACGATGATCATAAAAGTGTGAACCCATTTCTTTATGGGAAATAATTTTCCTCAAAAGAATTTGGAATACCAAGGGTTTGTAAAGGAATGAATGTTTATGAGGTCGATTGAACTCCCAGCTGGAGAAAATGTCTCACCTTCCATTGGATGGACAGTTTTTTAATAAATATCATTTTGGAAAACAAGCAGTGGGAAGGAGGAACGAATTAAGAAAAAGAAAATAGAGGTAATTCATCCTTGCCCGTGCCACAAATGAATACAAGTGCCTGAGAAGAAAATATTGTCGATGATAGGAGAAGAAAGAGGGGGTGGTCAAGGAGATAAAGAGGAGGCCACAGTTTGTAATCTCAAACTGCAAGGAAAGAAAATGGCACATAAGTAAAAGAATAGAGGCGACCTGTTAGGTTGGATGATAGAAGTGAAGTGGCAGACCAAACAATGAGCATTTTTTATTATGTGAGAAAAAAATGGAAGCACTTAGAAGATAGTGCATGAAGTTGGGGGTAGATAAGCCACCTATATCTGAAGCAAACATTGGGAAATTAAAAGTCGATGAAGGATGAAAGGAAACGTTGGTATAATGAGTTAGTCGGCCTTTCAAAGCAATCAAAGGCATCATTTGTCAAAAATAAATTTATGAATGAACAAAATAACAAAGAGCTGCTACTATGTTTCCCAATCAACTGGGAATACACAATCAAAATGTGGAAGTACAAGGATACATGCAACTTTCCTTTCTATTCATTAAAATGGAAATGACAATACATAAAAGACTTAACATAAAACTTCAGAAAATAAACTCTAAGCTATAGATTACTAACTGTTGGGAGCTTTCATAAGTTTCTCACACAGAAAGACAAACATTAGGAGCTGCTAGGAGCTCACTGTCAGGAGCTACGCAGAGCTCTTTCAGGAGAAATCACTGCTCACATACAAAAAAAAAACACAACTATTGTTGTTTAGAAACTTCTCTGAATCACACAAAGAACAAAATAAAACATTCCTCTTCAGACTGTTGCTACTCAGGAACTCTCCTTCCAACTTACAAAACTAACTTCCTTCAATTATTTTTGTTTCTTCAACATTCCCTCTCAAGTTTGAAATTACCTACCAACATTAATTCTACTACAGACTGAGCTGCACATCATGAGCAAGTAGGGAAAGCAATCTCCAAAAGACAGACTTCCAACTGTAGGCAACAAATGCCCTTGATAGGTAGGTGGCAATGGAAAGAGGCTCAGGAGCAATAAATTTTCCAACACTCCCCCCTTGATCTTGAGCCAACGAAACAAGATCAATCCTGATCCAAATCAACAATGCCCAATCTGCTCCTTATGCACTCGAAACTGTCCCTACTTAAAGGCTTGGTGAAAATGTATGCTAGCTACTGCTCAGACCTACAAAATGCCATTTTGATTTCACCATTTTCAACTAACTCTCTGATAAAATGATACCTGATTTCAATGTGCTTGCTTCTTCCATGAAACACAGGATTTTTTATCAAAGCTATTGATGAAACATTGTCACAAAAGATTGTTGTTCCATCCTCTTGTTCTTCTCCCAAATCTTCCAAGATTCTTCTCAGCCAAATAGTTTGACATGTTGCTACATTTGTTGCTATATATTTATCCTCTGTTGTAGATAGGGAAACTATGGGTTGTTTCTCGGAATCCCATGAGATAGCTCCCGAACCAAAATGAAATACATAGCTTGATGTGCTCTTCCTATCATCCAAACTTCCTTCCCAACCACTATCTCTGTAACAAACCAGCTCAAACTCATTTGTTGTTGTGTACAAAATGCCATATCCTTTGGTGCAATTCACATACCTCAGGATAATTTTACCTGCTTCCCAATGGGTGTCCCTTGGAGTCTCCATAAACTAAGACTCGTTGCATGCATTATATCAGGCCTAGTTGTTGTCAAACAACAAACTTCTAACCAAAATTTTAAACATGGTTGAATCCACATTGTTGTTGCAATCTTCCTTGCTCAACTTTAAACCTACAACTATTGGTGTTGGGGCAGTCTTGTTTTCAAGCATCCTAAATCTCTTCAAGATCTCATTTGCACATTTTTCTTGAGAGATAAATATATCATCATGCATTTATTTTACCTCTATGCCTAGAAAATATCTCAAGAGACCTAAATCTGTCATTTCAAACTCTCTTTTCATGGCCTCTTTAAAATTAGTAATGAAGAAATCATTATCCCCAGTAAAAACTAAATCATCAACATACAAGACAACAATCAAAATCTTACCATTTGTTGCCTTCATGTAAAGAGTGGGCTCGCCATCGCTTTTGCTAAAGTCGTTGCTCATCAAATATGAGCCAATCTTGTTGTACCATGCTCGTGGAGCTTGCTTCAGCCTATGAAGAACTTTCTTCAGCCTATACACCTTGTGTTCTTGACTTAGAACTTCATATCCAAATGGTTTCTCCACATAAACTTCCTCTTTCAACACTCTATTTAGGAAGGCAGACTTCACATCCATTTGAAACACCTTCCACTTGTGTTGGGCTGCAATTGCTAAGATTGCTCACACGGTTTACATCCTTTCAATTAGGGAAAATGTCTTATTATAATCTCTCCCAAACTGTTGTTTGTACCCCTTGACAACTAATCTTGCCTTATGCCTCTCTATTCTTCCTTCGACATTGCACTTGGTCTTGTAGACCCATTTCACCCCAATAACTTGCTTATTGGGAGGCAAATCATTTAACTCTCATGTGTAGATCCTCTCTATTGCATATGCCTCCTCATCCATGGCCTCACACCATTTCTCCTCTTTCACAACATCCTCAAAATAAACTGGATCACTATGAGAAAATAATGCAAAATTCACACTCTCGTCAAATTCCTCATCATACCTTTCATTTTGGTAGATCTCTCTTAGAATCTTGGTCTTCTTTGGAATTAGGGAGGTGAGAGTGCAGTTTGAACTTTCACTAATGTTGTTGGTTTGTTGAACAAGCTAGTTCAGGAGTTGTCGGGAGCTCTTAGGAGCCATCCAGAGCTATCGGGAGCTCTTAGGAGCTAATCTTCTGGCTATCTCTGGCTGCTTTCCTTTTTTTTTGCTCACTTCAGGAGCTTTTAGGAGCTACCAGGAGCTCTCTGCGACCAAATCTCTTGCTATTTGTGACTGTCTACTTGCATCAAGAGCTATCAGGATCCGTTGGGAGCTATCAGAAGTTCTTCCAGAGCTTTCAGGAGCTCATCCAACGCTTTCAGGAGTGACTACAAGCTCTTCTTATTGAACTTCATGTTCTCTTCCTTCTTCTTCATGAGCTGTCAGGAACAGTTCTGAGCTGTCAGAAACTATCACTCTATCCCATGACTCATCCTCTAGGAACTCCACGTCCCTACTAATCACTATCTTCTTGGTGACCAGATTATACAACATGTAGGCTTTGGACTCTTCACTGTAGCCCGTGAAAATACACTTCTCCCCCTTTTCTCATCCAATTTCCACGTCCCTAGGCTAATCACTATCTTCTTGGTGACCAGATTATACAACATGTAGGCTTTGGACTCTTCACTGTAGCCCGTGAAAATACACTTCTCCCCCTTTTCATCCAATTTTTGTCTCTTTTCTTTAGGCATGTGAGCATATGCTACACACCTGAACACTCTTAAGTGCTCAACCATCCACTTGCGTTTTGTCCATGCCTCTTGAGGGATTTTGTCACAGACCACCTTTGTTGGACTTCTATTTATTAGATATACAGTTTTTGCTATAGCCTCTCCCAAATATTCAATTGGGAGTCTCTTTTCTTTCATCATGCTCCTTGCCATCTCCACAATGGTCCTATTCTTTCTCTCAACCACTTCATTTTGTTGCAGATTATAATTGGTTGTTAGCTCCTTCTTGATGTCATTTTGCTTGCAAAAATTTACAAACTGATTAGAGGTATACTCTCCTCCTTGATCTGACCTTAGGAACTTGATAAGATGTCCACTCTCCTTTTCATCCTGGGCCTTAAACATCAAAAACTTATCAAATGCTTCAAACTTATGTTGAAAAAAAAAGACCCACATCTTATGATTGTAATCATCAATAAAGGTCATAAAAATTTGGCTTTTACCATAGATATGTTTTGCATATGGCCTACCAAATCTGTGTGCACCAGATCCAATGGTGCTCTTTCCCTTGTAGAGTTTCCTGATTGAAAGGGCTTCCTATGTTGCTTACCCAAAATGCAAGCCTCACACTTAACATTAGGCTCTACTATTCTTGGAAAACCACCAATCATTTTTTTCTTGGACAAAAAAATTAAACCAGCATAGCCTAAATGTCCATACCTGAGATTCCATAGCTTGGACGGGTCTTGAAAGGTGCTCTTGAGGGATACTTGTTGTACTACTATATATTTTCCATTCATGAGAGGTGCAGCAACGGAATGAGATGAGAAACACGTCTCAATCTTCAAAGGAAACATCTGGTTCTTTGTCATTTGAACTACTGCAAACACTTTTGTCCTCTCATTCTTGTCATAAATAATGCATTGACCCTTCTCCATCAGCACTTTATATCCATTTTGGATCAGTTGTCCAATGCTCATGAGGTTATGCTTTAACCTAGGATCAAGAAATACATTTTGTATCTTTTTTTCACCTTGCTTGGTGTGGATCATAATAGATCCTCTTCCCACAACTGGAGCTAATCCATTGTTCCCCATTTTAATTTTAGACTTAACATTCTTATCAATAAAAGAAAACAAACTTTCATTACCACTCATGTGGTTGTTGCAACCGCTGTCCATATACTAGACTTTGGGGCTGCCTTCTTCACCAATGTTGCACATGATGAAGGTTGTGGACTGATTTCCTTCACCCACATTTGAATCGGCCACATTTTCATTTTGTTTTGACTGATCATTGTGCTTTTTCCAGCACTCACTTGTATAATGACCAAATTTATGATAGTAGTAGCATTCAACATTGCTCCTGTCATTTTTCTGATTCAATTTTTTGTTCTTTTTTCCTTGTCGGGAGCTGGTCTAAGAGCTACTCACTCCCTCTTGGCTATTTACTCATCCCGAGCTATTTCCTCCAACATTTCCTTGTCTAGAGTTGCCACGACCTCTACCTCTTAAGCTCCTTCCACCATTGTTTCTTCTCCCTCTTCCTCTTACATTTGACTGAGCTTTAAAAGCTTGCTCTTGGGAAGAAGTAGAAAAACTATTTAGGCACTGCTCATGGGTTTGCAGAGAACCCATCAGCTTAAATCAACGGACAATGTTGTGAGATCTTTTGCCTCTTCAATGGAAATCACCACTACATCAAACTTTGTGGGTAAGCTTCTGAGGATTTTCTCCACAATCCTCTAATCGTCCATGACTTTTGCATTCACTCTCAACCGGTTTATCAAACATGAGAGTCTTTTGTGAAAAACTGAGATTAACTCATTTTCCTTCATTTCAAGAGTCTCAAACTCTCTTTGAAGCATCTGGAGCTTCACCAATCTAACCTTATCAGTCCCTTTATAGTTGGTCTGGAGTATTTACCAAGCTTCCTTTGCCTAGTTAGTTGTTGGTATTCTGGTAAAAATGGCCTTTGTCAAGGTTGCTTCCATTAAACTCAATTCCTTAGCATCTTTCCTCCTCAACTTCCTTCAATTCTTTTTGTTTCAACATTCCCTCTCAAATTTGAAATTACCTACCAACATTAATTCTACTGCAGATTGATTTGCACGTCAGGAGCAAGTAGGGGAAGCAATACCTAAAAGACAGACTTCTAGCTGCAGGAAATAAATGCCCCTGATAGGTAGGTGGCAATGGGAAGAGGCTTAGGAGAAATAAATTTTCCAACATCATTGAGAGGAAGATAAGTTAGTTTTTGCTTGCATTCTCACCTGTTGGAATTTGGGGTGGTTAAAACCTATGAATTGATGTAAGAGGAGTTGAGGAGGCAGCGTACAAGGTCAAAGTTTGGTTGTTTTGTAATTTAAAAAGCATGGTAGATATCTACAAGTGGGATTTGATAGTAGAAGGTCGATTGAGGATGAGCAGCAATAAGAGAAAGGCAGAAAAGAGCAAAGGGTCATGTTGGGCAATGGATGGAGGCAAACACATGATGTCTGAAATACAATGTAAAGTGGGTAGTGTGGGTGAATTTTGGAACATCTTGTACATTAAAGAATTAAACAAATAGAATGTAGAGAGGTGGTGTGAGAATATGAAGATCCAGCCGAATGAAGAAGTGAAGGATTGGTGAGAAGTGAGGCAATGGAGTTTCCTATAGTTGTAATGTATTATTTTTATGAAATCAAAAATAAATGTTTTTTTTGTTACTTTTATATTGTGTAATTGTCATTGATTTAATACGACACAAGTAATCATTTACAGAGTCTCTAGAATATGTGTGTTGTGAGAGAGTTTTGTGTAAAAAAAAATGGCTAGCATGATGCACAATGTGACACCCCTCTGTTTTGTTATGTTTTTCTTGATAGCTCAGATACTTTGTTGGAACTTATTTTATGTTATGGTTGTTCTATCGCTGAAAGTGGGGCGATGATAGACTATATGGATGTGATGATACATTATATGCATAGTGATTATGTTTAATATGCTTTTTGTTTGCATAGATGCTTAGTTGTGATGACATTGCTATATATGCTTATTGTATTTTAATTGATATATTATCTCATCAATTGATGTGACATTGTATTGGTGACGAGAACGATATTGCATCACTCGCTTGTGAGTGCCCTATGATTTCCGCGATTCTATCTTCATGGTGTGTATGAATTATTATATGTATACATGTACGACATTTTCTTTTGTTGTAGGTTTGTAGGTATAGGACAACGGCTTCACCTGGTTTCACAGGTCTGAGTGTGTCCACTACTCAACAGTAATGTTGATTGGGAGATAGTAAATGGTTAACCTTGTCAAACCTTTACCCTAGCACAGTGTGTCGTCAGTCCGTATGTTGGTCATGATCCTTATTCATGTTGGTCTTGGTATTTTATTTATCGTGCAAGTTTAAATTGTAAGGATTAAATTATATGTTGTGATTAAGTATTTAAATAATATGGAGATTTTATTATAAATTAATTAATTTAATTTAAGTTATATTATAAAGTAATTTTAATTATTAAATTACTTGGGAATTAAAATAAATAAGTTATTTATTTATAAATTGGATTAAATAAAAAAAAATTAATTCTAAATGCATATTTGGGAAAAGATCGTAGAAATATCTTGGTTTGTTAAAGAAGAGATATTTGTTGTGTGAACTGGAAGTTAAAAGGATTTGTTTTCTTATTGTCTTAAAATTGATTTACGGAGAGATTGATTGAAATTGGGGAGAAAAGAGGAAGTTGTTTTCATGGGAAAAGAAGGACAGAGGTTTTTGGGAAAAAAAAAGAATTGTTTTGTGGTTTGAAGAAATTGTAGATCTTAGAAGCTTTCTGATAATTCTAGGAATCTAGTTTGTTATATTCTTGGTTGTGGATTGTTTCTGTTCTCTGGGAAGTGGCAATTCTTCCAGAGGAAGCTTTGGCAATCTTGGAAAATTGAAGATTATAGAGAAGTTCGACATCAATCCTCAAGGAAACAATTCTTCTGAAATAGGTTCCTTAATTGTTTTTGTGAATTTTGATTTGAAAGAGTTATTTAATTATTGTAATGCAAATTGGAAAAGATTAGAAGAGTTTTTTCATTATTTGTAGAAGCTTTTGTTTTTAAAAGATTGTCGGGAATGTTTACAGGCTCTGTAGAATATATTGTAGTTCCTCTATTGAAATTGAAACAAACTTAGAAAACCTCTTCTTTCTGGAAAGTTGAATTTAATTCATCTGTAGAAAATATTTATTGAGATAGGAAACCATTGTAAAATACACATACATTGTTCCTATAGAAGATTTCTATCTATTAAAATTATAGATCCTCTGTGTAAAATTCTTTTATCTTTCCTGTAGGAATTTTTTATTTTGAAATGAAATTGGGAAAAATCACCGTACGCAATTTTCATTAATTACAGGACTTTTATTAAAAAAAATGTATATTGTGTGAGGCTGGGGGAGCTACCCCCACAGTCGTCCCTCCCACAATGGGGAGGCTCGGCTGTAACAGCCATCTCCCTCATGATTTCCTGGCACGGCCAGTCTATGTGTTGCGGATTTTCATATGATAGTTTCTTTAATATATATTTTATATACATATAATATATATAATATATGTTATATATTTTATATATAATATATATTATATATATTATAAATGTATATTATGTATACATTAATTGATATGGTTGTATTGTAATATAATTTTGTATATGAAATAATATATTTATTATAGATATATAATTGTATCTATTTATATATATAATTATATATATATATATTTAAATATAATTATTTAAATTGTTTTTTTTTAGAAGGTAAGTAAATGATTTTTAAATTAATACTATATTATTAGTGCTTGCAAAGCACCAATAGATATTTTATTTTAAAAAATAATTTTTATTAGAAGAATTGAGATTTGTTTAATTATAATTGAGAAATTGGAATTAAAACATTTAGCACTATTTGCCTGTTGTTTTATAAATTGAATTGTGTTTTGGATAATGTATTTAAATATGGGAGATTGATTGATTTGGATTTAAGAAATCCAAATGGTAGTGTTTTGAATTGCTTAAGTTTGTGTTTATAATATTTAGTGTTTCTGTAATTGTGTATTGGGGGGGAAGTAATTTTTATTGTGAAATCTAAGTCTTCCATAATTTAATTGTGAAAGGGTTGTCACTTCTGTTAGTCGCCTTGAGATTTCCTTGGGTAGTGCATGTAGTTGGATTCAGTATTGGACATCCGTAGGGATGTGTTATCTCTTGTGTTATGTTATTATCAATTTGTGCATTGTCTACCCTTGGGTGTAGAATGAGTTATTGTGTTGTCGATAGGGTAGTGGCTTTCAACAGGGGTCGGGACACAAAGTGGTCCCAGGATAACTCATGTGGAAGTCAATGTAATCAGTGGAAATTAAATAACCTACATTAGGGGAATGGGTAGTTAACATATTTAACTTGATAGTTAGCCTCGCTCATTGGCTCAAGGGCTGGGGAAGGCCTGGAATGGCAAGATCATTATCTTGTGTTCTCCAAAGATAATCAATTCCACACTGGTGTGCATGTGGGGCCGGAGTTCGTAAGAGGTTACCAAGATAACCCAAGATGGGGGCCGAGACCTAGGAAGATCTCCTTAGGATAACAAATCCAACCTTTGTGATGACAACAATCGATTTTTGTTGTACAGTGATTGTTCTTGATTCAGTAATTCTGGAAGCAATGTGACCTTTTGTTGTGTTTACTAGTACTGTGCTATCTTTTATATTGTGCTATCTTTTATATTGCTGGTGTCTAGAGGTAATAGGTTTTTCTTGGTTACCTTTTACTATCTCCTAGCACAGGGGTTGGGCCTATGGGTACCATATGGTTGGGTGGCATGCACCTTACACTTTTGAGCTTTCTCTTCCTATTCATGATGGTGAGATCTTCTTGTTCGAGGAGCTCGTGTGATTCTATGGATTTGTAATTCTCTTTCTCATCATAACAGTGGACACTATATATTGTATTCCTTATTTGTAATCATGGAGGAACCCTTGTGATGTAATTGTAACATTATGTATGATCTAGATTCATTGTTGGATTAAATGGTATATATTGTGTATATGATGTTGTATCTATGGAAATATGCTCATTACATTTCTATATGTTAGATTTATTATGGAATGGTGAATGCTTTGTTGTATGTTTTTATCATGAGTTAATTCCATATACTATGTTTTAGAATAATTTTGTAAGTTTGGAATTTCACATGTAGACGTGTTGCATGGCCTAGAGGATGTATGTGTTAGAGTAGTTTACGTCACTCGTCATTGTTACTCTTTTTAAGAAAAAAAAATTAATTGCACTTCTGCAGTGTTGCATCGTCCTCTAGGTTGTGAGACGGGGTTTTACACTTGGTATCAAAGCCTAGGTTTAAGCATTGGGAACTCTGGGTTAATTTGGAAACCATTAAGTTGTTTGTGTAGGATTTTAGTTGCATATCTTTTCTTACACCTTAGTGTGTTTGTGCAGGATCATGCCAGCTAGGAGAGGTCGAGGCCATGGTCGTGGCCATAGAGGAAAACATGGAGGTAGCCAGTAGGACTCACCTCTGCAGGTTTCTCATGAGTCAGACAATGAGGAACAACAAGCTTCCCAAAAAATTCTAGGAGGCAGTATTCAGTATCCAAATCCACCAGGGGTTGAAGGCACTTAGTTGTGTCAATTTCTAGGGGATACTCTTGCTTGTATTGGACCGAGGCACGAAGTAGATCAAAATATTGTTAGAGAGAGGAGAAGGTTTCCATAGATAGCCACCCCGTACTTCAACAATATGCAAATGTTTTTCTAGATGATATTCTAGGGATGCCACCTCAGCGTGACATAGACTTCAAGGTTGATCTTCTACCTAGTTTCGAACCCATTTCTCGAGCTCCATACCGTATGATGACCCAAGAGTTTAAAGAGCTTTGCTTGCATCTTGAGGAGTTGTCAGAGAATGGTTTCATCCACCCTAGTGTTTCACCATGGGGAGCACCAATGATCTTTGTGAAGAAGAAGGATGGTTCTCTTCATCTGTGTATAGATTACTGACAGTTAAATAAGGTCACCATCAGGAGTCGATATCCTCTACCTAGGATTGATGACTTGTTTGATCAGGTCAAGGGTGCTACAATCTTTTCTAAGATTGATCTTAAGTCAGGATACCATCAATTGCAAATTGTGGAGTCTGATATTCATAAGACGACGTTTTGCACACAATACGATCACTACGAGTTTACAATGGTACTGTTCAGGTTGACGAATGTGCCATCTGTATTCATGAGCCTGATACATAGATTTTTTTGCACATACCTGGATAGATTTGTAGTGGTATTCCTCGATGACATATTGATTTATTCCAGGATAGTTGAGGAGCATGAGGAACATTTGAGGAAAGTATTGCAATGTTTGAGGGATAATAAGTTGTATGCCAACTTGTCCAAATGTGAGTTCTTCAAAACTAAGGTCAAGTACCTTGGTCATGTTATATCAGGATAAGGTATTGCAATGGATCCTGCAAAGATCCAGACAATTATGGATTGGTCTATGCCCACGAATGTGGTAGAGATACGTAGTTTTTTGGGGTTAGCAGGTTACTATAGGAATTTTTTTCAGGACTTTTCTAGGGTAGGACACCCTATTGCTTCTCTTCAGAGGAAAGGGAAGAAATTTGATTGGTCAGAGCAGAGCGAGGCTTCATTTCAGACATTGAAGGAGAGGTTGACTAGCACACCGATTCTTGCAGTACCAGATCCTATAGGAGACTTTGTTATTTGTGCAGATGCATCTTTGGAGAGGCTAGGATTGGTACTGATGCAGGATGGTCGAGTCATTGCGTATGAGTCACGCAAGCTCAAGGATCATGAGTTGAACTACCCCACACATGATCTTGAGTTAGCTGCAGTTGTACATGCATTGACTCAATGGAGACATTTCTTATTGGGGCACCATTTTGAGTTACACAGTGACCATCAGAGTCTACAGTACATCTTCACATAGCCTAACCTTAATGCTAGGAAAAGGTGATGGATGGAGTTCCTCTATGAGTATGATTTTGAGTTGAAGTACATCCAGGGGAAGGAGAATGTTGTGGCTAATTCTCTCAGTAGACGAAGGAACAAACTATCGTAGATGACTCATACTATAGATTTGAGGAGCCAGATTCTTACTGCATTTCCTACAAATAGCTGGTACTAGGAGGTAAGGTTTGAGATTGAGTCAGGTAGGACTTTGGATGGAAGGTACTCAGGATATTCTTTGGAAATAGATGGGTTATTGAGATACATGGGACATATATTTGTTCCATCTTCGGAAGGGCTCCGTACCTTTATTTTGATAGAGGCACATCAGGCACCTTATTCAGCTCACCCTGGAGTGAAGAATATGTATGTTGATCTGCGACTACTTTATTTCTGGGTAGGTATGAAGCAAGATATCACCGATTATGTATCATGGTGTTTGGAGTGTTAGCGAGTTAAGGCTAAACACCAACATCTGGCTGGTCTTCTACAGCCTCATTTGGTTCCTGAGTGGAAATGGAACATCATTTCATTGGATTTCATTGTTGGTTTACCCAACTCTTCGCGACAACACGATGCAATTATAGTGACGGTAGATAGGTTGACGAAGGTGGCACACTTCTCACCTATCCATTCCTAGTATAACGCTTCATCAGTTGCTAGAGTGTTCATGGAGGAAATTGTGAGGTTGCATGGTATTCTGCATCGAATTATCTCTGACAGGGATCTTGTGTTTACTTCTGCTCTTTGGACATCATTACAGCATGCTATGGGGACACAATTGAACTTCAGTTCAACGTATCACCCTGAGCCAAATGGACAGACTGAGAGGGTCAATTAGATCCTTGAAGATATGCTTTGCATGTATGTCATGGACCAGCAGACATGATGGGAGGATTATCTCTATCTTGTATCGAGTTTGCTTATAACAACACGTTTCAGAGCTCTATTGGTATGGCACCTTTTCAGGCCTTGTATGGATGACCATGTCAAACTCCATTGAGTTGGGATAGGTTGGAGGACAGGATTTTATTGGGTCCTAATATGCTTCAGGATATGGATGAGCAGGTGGTTTGGATCAGAGACCATTTAGTAGCTGCACAGGATAGGCAGAAGAAGTACGCGAATGCACACCATGTGGATCGCCAGTTTGTTGTGGGTGATCAATTTTTCTTGTGAGTGTGACCGAGGAAGAGTCCAATCCGTTATGGAAAGGGTTCTAAGATCGCACCTCATTTTGTTGGTCCTTTTGAGATTCTGGAGAAGATTGGACCAGTTGCTTACCGACTTGCTTTACCGCCCAGTCTCTCGCACATCCACGATGTGTTCCATGTTTATGTACTTAGACCTTATCATCCATACATTTCTCATATCCTTGATTGGACTGATTTATAGGTAGAGGATGGGTAGCTAGCTTTGGAGCCCGTGGCCGTTACCCAGCACAGGAGACTCGCCCTCAGGGGTCAAGATATTGAACAGGTGATGGTCTAGTGGGATCCTAGAGATGACTCTTTTGCTACATGGGAAGATGCTATCAAGATGAGGGAGCTCTACCCTTACTTGTTCGCAGGCTTCTAGGAATAAGCCTGATCCTAGGGAGAGGATGTGACACCCCTCCGTTTTGTTATGTTTTTCTTGATAGCTCGGACACTTTGTTGGACCTTATTTTATGTTATGGTTGTTCTATCACTGACAGTGGGGCGATGATAGACTATATGGATTTGATGATATATTATATGCGTGGTGATTATGTTTAATATGCTTTATGTTTGCATAGATGCTTAGTTGTGATGACATTGCTATATATGCTTATTGTAGTCTAATTGATATATTATCTCATCAGTTGATGTGACATTGTATTGGTGAAGAGAATGGTATTGCGTCACTCGCTTGCGAGTGCCTTGTGATTTATGTGATTCTCTCTTCATGGTGTGTATGAATTATTATTTGTATACATGTATGACATTTGCTTTTGTTGTAGGTTTGCAGGTACAGGACAACGACTTCACCTAGTTTCATAGGTTTGAGCGTGTCCACTACTCAACAGTAATGTTGATTGGGAGATAGTAACTAGTTAACCTTGTCAAACCTTTACCCTAGCACAGTGTGTCATCAGTCTGTATGTTGGTCATGATCCTTATTCATGTTGGTCTTGGTATTTTATTTATCGTGCAAGTTTAAATTGTAAGGATTAAATTATATGTTGTGATTAAGTATTTAATTAATATGGAGATTTTATTATAAATTAATTAATTTAATTTAAGTTATATTATAAAGTAATTTTAATTATTAAATTAATTGGGAATTAAAATAAATAAGTTATTTATTTGTAAATTGGATTAAATAAATTGTTTTTAATTTTAAATGCATACTTGGGAAAAGATCTTAAAAATATCTTGGTTTGTTAAAGAAGAAATATTTGTTGTGTGAACTGGAAGTTAAAAGGATTTGTTTTCTTATTGTCTTAAAATTGATTTACAGAGAGATTGATTGAAATTGGGGAGAAAAGAGGAAGTTGTTTTCATGGGAAAAGAAGCACAGAGGTTTTTGGGAAAGAAAAAAAAGAATTGTTTTGTGGTTTAAAGAAATTGTAGATCTTAGAAGCTTTCTGATAATTCTAGGAATCTAGTTTGTTATATTATTGGTTGTGGATTGTTTATGTTCTCTGGGAAGTGGCAATTCTTCTGGAGGAAGCTTTGGCAATCTTGGCAAATTGAAGATTACAGAGAAGCTTGGCATCAATCCTCGAGGCAACAATTCTTTTGGAATAGGTTCCTTAATTGTTTTTGTGAATTTTGATTTGAAAGAGTTATTTAATTATTGTAATGCAAATTGGAAAAGATTAGAAGAGTTTTTCATTATTTGTAGAAGCTTTTGTTTTTAAAAGATTGTCGGGAATGTTTACAACCTTTGTAGAATATATTGTAGTTCCTCTACCGAAATTGAAACAAACTTAGAAAACCTCTTCTTTCTGGAAAGTTGAATTTAATTCATCTATAGAAAATATTTATTGAGATAGGAAACCGCTGTAAAATACACATGCATTGTTCCTGTAAAATATTTCTTTCTATTAAAATTATAGATCCTTTGTGTAAAATTTGTTTATCTTTCCTGTAGAAAACTTCTGCTGTGTAAATTAATTGCCCAACTTGAACAAATGCTTGGATAATTTTTATTTTATATATATATATATACACATATATATTATATATAAATATTTTCTATTTTATAAGGTACTGTAATTTTCTTGTAGGAATTTTTTATTTTGAAATGAAATTGGGAAAAATCATCGTACGCAATTTTGATTAATCACATGACTTTTATTAAAAAAAAATGTATACTGTGTGAGGATGGGGGAGCTACCCCCTTAGTCGTCCCTCCCACATGGGAGATGACAATGAGGGCAACGCCCAACTCTGCCTTCACAAGCAGCGCTGGCGTGGCTGGCACTACCAACCCCCATTGTGGGGAGGCTCGGCTATAACAGTTGTCTCCCTCATGATTGCCTGGCATGGCCAATCTGTGTGTTGTAGGTTTTCATACGATAGTTTCTTTATTATATATATTATATATATATAATATAATATAATATATGTTATATATTTTATATATAATATATATTATATATATTATAAATGTATATTATGTATACATTAATTGATATGGTTGTATTGTAATATAATTTTGTATATTAAATAATATATTTATTATATATGTATAATTGTATATATTTATATATATATATTTAAATATAATTATTTAAATTGTTTTTTTTTTAGAATGTAATTAAATGATTTTTAAATGAATATTATATTGTTAGTGCTTGCAAAGCACTAGTAGATATTTTATTTAAAAATAATAATTTTTATTAGAAGAATTGAGATTTGTTTAATTATAATTGAGAAATTGGAATTAAAACATTTAGCACTATTTGCCTGTTGTTTTATAAATTGAATTGTGTTTTGGATGATGTATTTAAATATGGGATATTGATTGATTTGGATTTAGGAAATCTGAATGGTAGTGTATTGAATTGCTTAAGTTTGTGTTTATAATATTTAGTGTTTTTGTAATTGTGTATTTTGGGGAGAAGTAATTGTTATTGTGAAATCTAAGTCTTCCAGATTTTAATTGTGAAAGGGTTGTCACTTCTGTTAGTCGCCTTGAGATTTCCTTGGGTAGTGCATGTAGTTGGATTCAGTATTGGACATTTGTAGGGATATGTTATCTCTTGTGTTATGTTATTATCAGTTTGTGCACTGTCTACCCTTGGGTGTAGAATGAGTTATTGTGTTGTCAATAGGGGAGTGGCTTTAAATGGGGGTCGGGACACAAAGTGGTCCCAGGATAACTCGTGTGGAATTCAGTGTAATCAGTGGAAATTAAATAACCTACATTAGAGGAATGGATAGTTAGCATATTTAACTTGATAATTAGCCTCGCTCATTGGCTCAAGGGCTTGTGTTAGATTTGAGATGAGTCGGGAAGGCCTGGAATGGCAAGATCGTTATCTTGTCGTTTTGAAAGATAATTGATTCCGCACTGGTGTGCACATGGGGTCGGAGTTCATAAGAGGTTACCAGGATAACCCAAGATGGGGGTCGGGACCTAGGAAGATCTCCTTAGGATAACCAATGCAACCTTTGTGATGACACCCCTCCTATGACAACAGTCAGTTTTTGTTGTACAGTGATTGTTCTTGATTCACCGATTCTGGAAGCAATGTGATCTTTTGTTGTGTTTACTAGTACTGTGTTATCTTGTATATTTCCTGTGTCTAGAGGTAATAGGTTTATCTTGGTTACCTTTTACTATCTCCTAGCATAGGGGCTAGGCCTACGGGTACCATATGGTTGGGTGGCATGCACCTTACATTGTTGAGATTTCTCTTCTTGTTTGTGATGGTGAGATCTTCTTGTTTGAGGAGCTCGTGTGATTCTATGGATTTGTACTTCTCTTTCTCATTGTAACAGTGGACACTATATATTGTATTCCTTATTTGTAATCAAGGAGGAACCCTTGTGATGTAATTGTAACATTATGTATGATCTATTCATCATTGGATTAAATGGTATGTATTGTTTATATGATGTTGTATCTGTGGAAATATGCTCATTACATTTCTATGTGTTAGATTTATTATGGAATGGTGAATGCTTTGTTGTATGTTGTTATCATGAGTTAATTTCATATACTATGTTTTAGAATAATTTTGTAAGTTTGGAATTTTACATGTAGACATGTTGCGTGACCTAGAGGATGTATGTGTTAGAGTAGTTTACTTCACTCGTCATTGTTACTCTTTTTAAGAAAAAAAAAATAGTTGTGCTTCTGCAGTGTTGCATCATCCTCTAGGTTGCAGGATGGGGTGTTACACACAAAGAAGATAAATAAATGAAACCACAAAGAGCTAGGGAAAATTTGTGCAGGACTCTAAAGCAACACTCCAAAGTTCTAGAATAAATTCCACCAATACCATAAAACTCCAAGATGATAACATGTAAGGAAGAAGCTTTAATATAATTGTGGATAGGTGGAAATGAGAGATATTAGAGCTTATTTATAGTTTTGTAGGAAAACATTAGGCAAGGGAAGGGTGGAAATGTAGCATGGAGTCATTAATAAACATTGTGTTATACTTTGGTGGCAAAATAAGCATATGGGATGCATTTGACCTTTCATGCAATGAGGCTTAAACTTTTAGGGAAGTTTAATTGAATCAAGAAGAGATGGATGCTCATGATTTCATAATTCTATGGTTGACAAAGTGTGAGATATAATGGGAACAATAGAAAAATATTAGTATATATAGAAGAGAACAAATAAACATTAAATGATAGATGAGAAAAGATATATATCACATGGAAAATGTGAACAAGACTTATTCAAGAGGTAAGATCACACATGAAAGGAGAGACATAAGTAGATAAGAATAAACACAATATCACAAGACTAAATTATATATTAAAAAGACTAAACAAATTTAAAAAAAATTATAGAATATACAATCCCCTTCTCTTACTATACTCACAATCCCTATTAAAAAATTTAACCACCATACCATAAAATATATAATAAAATTAAAACTTGCTAAAATTTTAGCCATTGCCATTCATACTAATATTGCAATCAATCAACATACTCAACTCTAACAAGTTATTTATTATTATTGATTATTTATGATTAATTAACCCAAATATTCATGTGGGATGTGGTCTATGCTCTCATGAGAGAGAAAAATCTAGGAAGATGTGCAAGAGAGGGACTAAGATGGGTCATGCAGCTCATCTTCATCATCATTGATAGGTATTATCTTTATTTCATGTATTTCTACAAGACTCTTGAATTCTAGTGTTTCATGCAAAAGGGAAGATGAGTGGGTCGGTACTTGTAGGAAATTTCGTCTTTAATAGGTTTTCTTCTATTTGATGGTAAGTCGTCTATGAGCATCATGTTTTTAGAAAATATTGATAATAATGGATTCAATCAAAGTAAAAATCTAATGTTGCTATGGTCATGGTCATGCATTTTCAAATGTTATGTAACTTTTCTTACATTTTTTATATGTTGGTTAAACATCAAGTTCTATCATAGGAGTGGCATTGACCAAGATCTCAATCCTAGACATGCTATGAAGACATTAATTGTCTTGTCATAATACCAAATATGTATGATCTTTCAACTTCAAATCTTAATTGATTCTTGGTAAGCTCCATAATAAATGAATTTTTATGCAATATCTCAAGTATCTTAGAGAATAAATAAATACTAAATAATCCCTTCCCTTACTTGCAGATCTAACTTCGTCACATTCAATGATGTTTGCAAACTAGACATTATTTATTGTTTATATTATTGAACTATAATTACAAGACTTAGTAATTGCAAGGTACATGTCATTCCTAAGCCTAGTATTCTCCCACTTAACATTAACATAGAAATACATAATAGAAAGTGAAAATTAAATAGAGCTAGAGAAGAGACAACTCATGGAAACTAATACAAGTAAAATTATACATATTCATTGAGATAGAGAATCTACAACATTAAATGAATAATAAGCCTTTTGTATTATGACTTAGCCAACCGCCACAATTGTGTAGATAATGTAATATTAAACATAAATATTTTTTTATGAGTATAGCACATTAGATTCTTCACCAAATAAATGACACTCTAACTATCACATTTAAAACTAACATATTTCCACTCAACTGATAACTAAACATAATGTAACTAACCACAAATTACATCTTTGTAGAAATGTGGCATAGCCATGTACTCTACTTCTATAGTGGACAACACGACTCTTGTATGTTGCTTACTCATCTAACTAACAACTCAACCAATAGAGTGAAGACACAACTACTAGTGCACCTCTCACTATCCAAATCATTATTTCAATCCAAATTAATAAATCCATGTATATTAAGAATATTGCTTACATAATTAGTCAGATGATAAGAAATACATGAAAATCCATTTTGCATAAGTCTAATGCTCTTTACTTGGGTTTGATATAAATATGGTAAGAATGCCCATGCTTAGGTAATGTTTATTCTTCTATAGTTCATAGAATACGTTAGGCTTCCCACGATAATGACGTAAAAAAACCAAAAACATATGATCTAAACCATTATTTATGTAGGAAATTTATCTAATTATAACTTAGTCCAAGTAATGAGATTAAACTGGCTTATAGTCATGCATCACAAATCTCTATAAAATAATTTGAACATACTTACTTTAACTAAGAAAAATATTCATGTCAACCTTGGAATCCTTGCTAATATCAATACACAAAATATATATTGTAGCCCCTAAATCCTTCACATTCTAAAAAAACCACTAGTTTGTGATGTTTCATGTAGCACGAAAGATTTATGTTTTGATAAATTAGTTGATTTGTAGGTAAAAGCACAAAGTTGTCACACTATATAAAGGAAATGACCAACACTAATCCAACTTTTAAACTTGAATCAATAAAAAGTGGCATATATGTTTTGAATTTTGAAATGATGTAAATAGTAAAATATTATTTTTTAAGCATATTTTATGTTTGTATTTTTTTACAAAATAAAAAATTATTCTAAACTAGTTTTTAATAAATTAACACTATAATTTAGTTGTTGATAATATGTTGAAAATGAAGTTGCATGAGACGTCAAACTTTTTATAGTAATTTTTTTTTTTTTTCATTTTTTTTTGTGTATTTATAACTTGAAACTTTAGTGCATGGATATATTTTTTTCCAATTTTGATAAATATATTTTTTTAAATAAATATTAAAATGTGTGTGAATCAAAAAATAGGTGTTTCCATCAGATGCCAAATTTCATATTAAATATTTATTTTAAATGGAAAAAAATGATACCATCTTGAAATAGATTCTTTCATCTAGTGCATTGAATTTTATTTTTTTCTTTTAATAAGTTTTAGTATTTTTCCTTGGCATGGTAATCGACCTAATATTTTGTGCTCATAACCTACTTTTAGTAAAAATAAAAAATATAAATATAAATAATAATTAAACTATTAAAATAAATATATTTTTGAAAACTACACTTATGGATCTACAAAAGGATATTTTTATATTTTTTTTAAAAATGTTATAATTTACATTAAGTAGGAGTTATTGAACCTTCAAGTTTTTCAAATAATTTTTTTTTGGTAAATTAGACTCAAATTGGTGCTCCAGATATTTTTAGCTAACAATTTTAGTTAAAAAAGTTGTGGAAGTATCTAACTTAGCTAGAATGAATCTGACTAGATCATATGTTTGACCAAAATTGATTTTTAGTTAGAAATACTTAAATTTGGTTGTGTTGATAAGTTGGTTGAAAGTGTGACACACCTTTGTGCTTTTACCCTTATGTAATATCAATCAAGTTGTTTTTGATGAAGAGTGTGAAGATTAACATGATCATGTGTTTTCAAATGTGAAAATCTTGTTAGTTATAATTAGAAGAATATTGGTTTCAAAATCATGTATAGAATGGGACTTATAGGTCAAGGATTAGGTAAACATGCACAAGGAATCACAAAGCCAATTGAATCAATTAGGAGGCCAAAGTATGAAGGTTTGGGTTATGTCACAGGAAATGGGAATGATGTTATAGGTGTTATAGATTCTAGCAAATTTATTAAAAAAATAGAAGTGCATACATATTGTTTTCATTGTCACAGGAACATACATACAATGGATAGGTGTCGGGATATACATCCTTGTTGAATTTGTGGTTTAACAAATCATTATAAAAAGTTGTGTTGGCATAGAGAGTGGGTAAATGCATATATGATAGAATGAATATAGATGAACTGTGAATGGAGTATTGGATCGAGTTGGAAAAATATTATAGGTATGTTCAAAAGGTTGTACACACATCAACATTCGTTTGTCAAAGATAAGAGTAATCAAGCAAGGTTTGGTATTTTGTGAAGAGTGACAGTTGTTGTCATGTAAGACATTAGGAAAGTTGCAAGTTTATGGTTCGATTGTGTGACAGGTCCCAAGATTGGGATTGTAGAGTGAATGCATTGATGATTGGATATGGCTAGAGTGTTCCAACACATCTTCTTGAGTTTTGATTCTTCCAAATGTTCATTATGGGGGGAAAAATATGGAACAATGACCATTTTTTTCTCCAATGTTTATTATGGGGGAGTATGTAGGATAATAAACACATTGTCATCAATTAGTTTTCTGTTAGCAAAGAGTTATGTTCAGTTAGATGATTTACTTTTATACAAAATTGTATAAATAGAAATTTACGTGAATGATCAAGTGGCAAGTTTATTTTGTAAAAGATTATTGTGTGTTATGTTTGTAATTGATAATTCTATCAAGAATGATGCTACCTATTTTCCCTCTTATGATCCATTCAAATTTGAAAAATGATTGTATTCATTCTAGTTGTTGAGTTTGAAACTTGGATTAATTCAATAGTTATTCAATCATTTGCATTAACTCAGTTGCAATTTCTATATGAATTGAATGATAAGATGATTGAATTTTGAACTATTTTTTGTTTGTTGTTTGGTAAGGGAGTCTTACACCATTTGTGTAGGTACCTTTAATAAATGGAGTTGACCCATGTGGATGTGAGAGTCTATATGTGAGAATGTGCACTTGATAACCCATAAAGTTGATTTAAGGGTTTGAATTTATGTTAGATTAGGATCTAATAATTGTGCATGAAGATGTGTAAACAAAATATGTTTTGAGTATTGCACCATATTCAAGTGGGTGATTATTGTAAACATTCAAAATTTCAAGATATTACAAAAGTGGGTATTTTGGAGCAACTCATCTTATAGTAGAAATGGAGTTGCATTTTTAATTGATCATATTCATTGATCAACTATACATTCACATGTAAACATGTATTAATGCATTTGTAACTTTTACTTAACCTTTAAAAAAAAATTATTGATTATAATTGTAGACACTCAAAATATCTTGATCGACATCATGCACTTGATTCTGATTAACTAACACTAATTCTTCCTTAATCACTTTCACACTAACCAATTAATTAAAATAATCTTTATTTAATTAATTAAATTCATTAAATTTCCTCCTTAAATCAGGCATATCTTCCTTTAATGAAATAAACCAATATATTTAATTAAAATCCTAATCTTCTTCCTTTAATTAAATAAATCAATTTATTTAATTAAAATCCTAAAGTTCTAGCATCCTCTCATTTGATTTAAATAAACCCAAACATTTAAATCAAATTTTTCATAAATCAACTAATTTCACCTAAGTTAATTAATCCTAGATTAATCAACTCCTATGTTCAATAATCCCCCATTCCTCTAGCTTTTAACTCCACCCTAGGGTAAGTCAACCTTGGTCAGCTAACCAAGTTGCACATGTAAATCAATTTATTTGATTTACTAAATTACCCTATTTTCATTCAAAAATGACATATTCTTTTGAATATTCCACCCACTTTACTTTTCCCTCCAAAAGGAATTTTGTCCTCTTTATGAGCCACCTTGGCATTAAAGGCTCTTACATGTCCTCTTTTTTGAGCCACCTTTGTATTAAGGGCTCTTACACCTCCTCTTACATAAGCCACCTCTTGGCATTCATTCCTCTTACACATTCCATCTACCCAGATGTGCTCACACATGTGTGAGAACATCTCCTCCAAGATTCATTAGAATGTTGACAAGTGGCATCATGCCATTGGTCCAAATTTTAATCCCACATTCTCCCTATTCTTCACTCTTCAACCCTTATTCCTTATAAATAGAGGCCTTCTCTATTGATTGAGGATCCAAAATTTCATGCAAGGTTATTATTCACAATATCATCCAAGTTAGCATAAAATTTCTCCATCATAGCTAGGTTCTTGCCATTTTGTTCATCACACATCCATCATCAAGCTTATCAAGGGATTGGGAAAGAGCTTCTTTCCACATCAAAGAAGCACCAATCCCCCTATGGGATTGGTTTCAGCATTTAGAACAGTATTTCATTAGTAGTTTATTTGATATTTTACTTTGTTTTCATGTTTTTATGTTTAAATGAATTTCATAGGGAATGCTTAATTTTTACTTGTTTATTGACTAATGATCACTTGTTTGTTCATGTTTGAGCGGGTCTAGGAAGAGCATTCACATTTTGGAGCTAGAAGGAGGGCACAAATCTTGAAACTAACACATTTTTTTTCATTTCCGTCATTTTTTCTCTTTTGTCTTTCCAAGACACATGGACGTTGAAAAGACAAACAACGAGGCAATCATTTCAGTGTTGCTATATAGCGGTGCTTCCTCCGTGACCAAAAGGTGACACTGTGTTGATTTTCCTAAAGCTGAGTTTATCAAACTCCAAAGAGTGATGCTGGTGAATATGCCAACGCAAACACAACCTTTGTTTTTCCACAGAGCGATACTGAATTTAGCAAAGTGATGCTGAAATCCTCAAATAGTGACGCAACTATGGAAAGCGATGTTGGATCTAGGTTGATCAAATTTTGTAGGGTAGGTGACAAAGAATAAGAGCAAACAAGGAGATGGTTTCTTATGATACTATTTCATGATTGTAATAAGTGTTTTTTAACACTTTGGGGTCACCTATAACCCAATCTTTAGAATCTTGTTAGCTTTCAGTTTAGGACTCAACTACATCTCGTTTGGGTTTTAAAAAGAATACACAAAGGGTTAAAAAGAACATTAGAAACTCACTAGATTTTATTTTGGGTCTTAAAAATGAACAATCAACTTCACACTCAAATTTGGTGCTATAAAAAGAATTCATTTATTGCTTTTGAGGACTAAAAAGAATTCGTGCTTATTCTATTTTGTAATCTTTTCTACAAACTATTTTCATTTGAATGCGTATGCACTTCTCTTGCGTTTCACGGTGATCTTGAGAATCAAAAACATTTTAGTGGCATTAGGTTGTCTAAAATATTGCCTCCACATTTCAAATTTGGGTTTTAAAATTGAACAAATCTTGCTAGTGTGAGAAAAGGCATTGTGTGTGTTCTCTCTTTGTTCACACAAACAAAGATTGATCGAACTACAGATGTACTTACTTGCTTTTTTTTACCTTTATAGGGCCTACCTTGGTGGGAAAAAGTACTCACCTAAAGGGAACGACCCAAGCGGTAACAAGCATAAGCCAAGCTCTTGCAAACCACTATATAAATTTGTGGTTACGATGAAAATCATAAACAATTTGAAGCGGTGCATGATAACTCTCCCCCAGTGTCTTTATGATGCGTAAGGACTTTGTTCTAAGGGTTGGGAGATCTCTCACAAGGAGTTTATCATTGCACCCCCTAAACTAGATGCCCTTATTACGAACCTTTGTTATAACCAAAATCCCACTATTTGTTGGCATCAAGAAGTCGGACCTCTAGAGTCATCCCACGTATTTGCGGTTCTTTGTAGAGATGAAAAGTTCATCATGGGAGATTCATGAGAACTGAAGCTTGGCTAACCCATAGAAGTGAGTGTCATGGAGGGGAGCCAATGTGGTCAAGCTTCTAATCATCCACTCTGAATAAGCACAGCTGGAGAAATCCAAGTGGGAATTCAACAAATATTTTCTTTTCCATCCTAGGGTTGTGCAATCATTGAGTCAGTTAAACACATTGCTTGGATCCAAAATCTTGAAAACAAACATTTAACGAAGTTATCAAACTTCAAACCCTTTAGAAGAGGCAAATACCTTTCAAAATTCCAAGTATAATTGCTTGTCCCTAGGGATTTATCCTTAGAGGCTTCTAAGTATTTGGGCCTATATCTCAATTTTCTCTCTAAAGTCAACATTAGGGAACTATTGCCTTGCTTTCCTCGATTTCCACATAATGGACCTTGTGGGATGAAAAGGAAATTGAGACATAGAAATTCAATTTGAAAAGATAAGAAAGAAAGTGTTTGTGGTAAAAAGAGTCCATTATGCAAAGATAAAAGACAAATTAAACCCCACACATGTGTTTTCTAAAATGATTTCCCACAAGATCAAAGTCCCAAAACCAAATTCCATCAATCGTCACAAACTTCTTAGTCCAAGCAATCTCAAGAAACGTCAGTCTATGCTTTATCAAGTTAGAGATAGGTTGCTCTATAACTTTTACAAATGTGCATCAAAGGACAACCCAAACTTGTACTCATTTTATTATTGTCAAAATCCAACTCTCTTCCAATTTTGAGTCTCTCACTTTGTAGGGTTGACAAGTTCTTAGAAGTATAGCATGTTCTTCAATACCTAGGTCTTGTAAAAAAAAGTCTCTCTAAGTTCACTTAGGATCAAAATCAACACTTTCATCCATCCCCAAACAACAATCAAATCCTCTCTCGCAAACAACTCTTAGAATCTTGGAAAAAATCCTTCATACTAGACTTTTGGAAAATCCTTTAAATCAAATCAAAATAATCTTGTTTGACTAAGTGTGTGCAGATGCATCCTTCTTCATACACTTAGTTAAATTATCACCTTGTGAACAAGTTTATTCCAAGATAAAATGTAACATCTTGGAGTTTATAAGTTCATTATCAAATCCAAATCAAATCCAAGTCAAATCAAAAATCTTGAAGTCTAGTATCCCTCCAAGGTTTCTTAAGAGTTCAATCATTCACAATCACCCATCTTTCATTATTTCATCACCATCCTTTGATCCTTAATATCTTAGATTTTATTTTTTGTACCTAAATTTTGGACCAACCTAAGGAGTTAGAGGTTTACATCCCATATTCCTGAAATTTGATCCTTATTTTATGGTCCAAACTAGATCTCAACACAAGAAGAACATGGAAACAAACAAAGAAACATCCACTTCAAGTGACTTGAGTCAAACTGCACCTGAAATCAACCCCATTGGATCTAGCAATCCCCCACTCAACCTTTCTCAACTACCACAAGATCTTCAAGATGTAGATTGCCAAGTGGAGGATATTACCAACAATGTCCTAGGAATGACTCAAGATCAAATCATGGAAATGATCCAAAATCCTAAAAATCACAAAATTGTCAACACAGTGATGAGACTTAATCCTTCACAATACATGTTGGAATTAGCAAAGGAAGGGGCTAAACTCCCTTCTGATTATGCTGTAAGCATTATTTTGGAAAAACCTCTTGGGATTATCCCATTGGTCTCATTCACACCTTCCTTCCAAAACATCATTCAACCCATCCCACAACCAACCTCATCTCATGCTCCAAGTCAACCCATGGTTACCAAGGGGAGTTCATTGCTTCATGCTCTTCAAACACATCCCCTTGTAAATAACCAAGACTTAGATGCAAATACCATCTTGAGTCAACCAAATACCATTCCTCAAGACCCAAAACATCCATACATTCCACTCGTCTTTCATGACACCAACAATCCATCCACTTTCCCCGCATCACCGACATATTCCCTTGACACACAATTCTCTCTCCCCATAACTTCACAAGGACAAGGGGGACTATTTGAACAAGGGGGAATCTTTGATCCCTCATTGTCACTTTTTCAAGGAAACACACCACCCATCTTCCCACCATTTCCCCCTCTACCATTAACATCCACACCAATCCTCAATCAACCAAATCAAAACAATCCTCCAATCGTGAATCAAATCAACATACCAAATCCTCCAAGCATGCCACCACTATTGCAACACCAGGTGGCACCAATCCAAATGACACAATCAATCGTTGCACCATCCATAAATGTGGTTTCCCAAGGACCTAGCATAACAACCACACCATCTATCACACAACCCCTTATCATCACCCAAACGACACCTCAACAGCCACCTCAACAAACTCTTATCACAACATCTCACACCATTTTGAATCCTCCACCTCCACCACCAAATCTAAACATGGAAAATCAATATAGCATCACACTGCAAGCTACCCAACAAGCCTATCAAAAATAATTCTAGTAGTTCCAAGCTCAACAAACCACACAAGTTGCATAACAAGTTGCTCAACAAGCATATGCACAGCAAGCTACATAATGAGCACAATAGGTTGCTCAAGCACAAGCACAAGTTTTATTGCAACAACAACAAGCCACCCAAGCTACACAAGTTGTGCAAGCAGTACAAGCCACACAAGTCGCCCAAGCCGCATAGGCCACCCAACAAGCTCAAGCTTAGGCACAAGCTCAATATCAAGCGCAAGCCTTGTTACAGCAACAAGCCTATCAACAAGCTTTGGAATAATACCAAGCACAACAACAAGCAGCTCAGTTACAATCCCAACAACAAGCATTGTTGGCACAACAACAACAAGACCAACAACAAGCATTGTTGGCACAACAATAGCAAGATCAACAACAAGCATAGTTGGCATAACAACAATTGTAGGCATACCAACAAGCATTGGTGGCACAACAAAACTTGCAACAACCTCCCACAAACACACAAAACAACCCACCTATCACTCAAACAATCAAACCACCCAAAACACATTCATCCCACCACCCGATCCACAAAATCATGTGTCTTCACAAATAAAATTGCTCTCACAACAAGTGTTAGATCTACAATCGGGAAAAACAATCAAGACACAAGGGAAATTATGCCCTTATCCTTTCAACAGAAGCATTGTGCAATGGTTCTATTCCCACAAGGCTTTGAGATACCAAAATTTGACAAATACCGTGGAATCGGAAATCCTAAAGATCACATTAGGGAATTCCACATACACTGTATGGAAGTTTCCTATGATGACTCATATCTAATGCGGCTCTTCCCTCAAATTTTAGCTAGCCCAGCAATGGAATGGTTCTCTCACCTTCCTCTCAGAATCAAAAAGTTCCAAGAAATTTTGGACTTGTTCATACAAAACTATTCATTCAACATAGGCATGAACGTGAGTCTAGAAGAACTATTCACTCTAAAACAAGCCAAGGGGGAAATGTTTTCATCCTTGCAATGATGGAAATCCAAGGCCAATAGAAGTAAGTGGACTATGCTAGAAGAATAGCAAATCTGTACTATCATTTCCAATCTTGAGGGAACCTTGTCCTTCCATCTGAAAATGCAATGCATCACCACATATGACCAGTTGATCCCCAAGGTGCTCAACATTGAAAGAGCCCTTATTGCACAAGGGGGTAAACCTACTTATCAAGACAACCATCCATCCACCAACTACAACGAAAAAGCTCGCACATGGGAAAAGTACAAGAATGTCACTAACGATGGTGTGGTTGATGCTAAAGTTATTATCAATGCCCCAAGGAAAAACACATAATCATATCAACAACCGCAATTTAATAACCAAAACAACACACAAGCCAACACATCATCACAACAACCCAACAATCGAGTGGTCAATAACCTAAATAATCAATAGGGGCCACCCCCAAGGAACATATATCCCCTTAAATGAAAATACACATAGCTCGGGGAACCAATTGAATCTATCTTGCAACAATTGGTACAAGAAAAACTCATCAAGATCCCTATTTATGACAATTATCAAGAGCCTCAAGTTAAACCACCATGGTATAATGAGAAATATCTCTACAATTTTCATAAAATTAAGGGACACACAATGGCCAGCTTCATGAGACTCAAAAATCTGATTCAGGACCTCATCGATGACAAAACCATAACCATTGAACAACCTATAGGAAATCAAGATCTAAAAATATACACGAATCTGATTCCATATCACAATAAGAGAAACAACAATGGTAAGGAAAAGTATAATAATGTGAACTATTTTTATGACCATGTGGTTGCATCCTTAGATGTTGTTAGACCCTTAGATGAGTGGGTTACCATTGTCAATATCATAGGATCCAAAGCCGATTATGGAGTCACCACACGTGATGGAGAATTACCATTGCAGGACAGTCCCAACCACCAATCCAAAGTCATTACCTAGTGGTTATAGTATCTTGGATCAATTGAAAAAGACCCCTGCCCAAATCTCCATCATGGAATTATTGAAAATCTCACTAGCACATAGGGAAATCCTAGAAAAGGCATTGGCTTCATCCACCATCCCCACGGATCTTGATGCAAACCAGTTCCAAGCTATGGTCAGACATATCACCACCCCACAGGATCTCCTAACATTTTTTGATCAGGACTTCCCAACTCAACCATCTCATAACCATGCACTCCATCTTGAAGTCAGTCCATAAAAGTAAAGTCAAAAGTGTCTTGGCGGATGGAGGTGTGGGTCTAAATATTTGTACTCTCAAGCTAATAAAGAATCTAGGATTCTTTGAAGATGTCATTGAAAAAGGTAAGGGTATTACTACCAGGGCATATGATGATCAGGAACGGGTGTCTCAAGGCACCATTCAACTCCCTATTCAAGTAGGGCCAGCTATCATGGAAACTACATGCCAAGTCCTTGACCTTGAATTACCTTACAATATCCTCCTGGGGCACCCATGGATCCATGGGATGCAAGTTTTCGCATCCACCTTCCATCAATGTGTCAAGTTTCCTTATCAAAATCAAGAGGTCATAGTCCATGGAGATCCTGAACCATTTTATTATTGCAAAAAATATGGAATCCAAGTACTACAAGATCCCCCAAGTACCAAAGAATAATGAGGGACCCACGTCTCCATATATAGACCCATCTACCCTCACCTCCACTTCTGATACAAAGACACCCTCCATTCCAGAAATCTTTGATATTAAATTCATTATCCAAGATAATGGGTGTGGGGACTACAAAATGAAAAAGAGTGCCTTTGTAATAGGAGAGTTGCCTCAATCTCCTCGGTCTCATGGGAAACCCCAACCGATTAACACATCAGCTCAAACCTTCAAAGAAGACCCCTCCAGATTCAAAAGGTGGGGGGGACCTAAGTCTGGAAGTGGTAGACGAAAGGGATATATCAAGCTTATTGTATCAAGATGAAAGGCTCATACCTAAACATCCCATGGACATAACCAATGTATGCGATGAGGACCCCATAACTGGCCTACCCATGCTATTCAAGGATTCCTCCTTTTTCATGATTAGTACCCTATCTTTTGAACCAATCGGCCAGACCAATGAGCTAAAAATTGTCTACCCCCAACTCATTGATTACAACCAACGAGGACCATCGATTTTAGACACATTAAAAAACAATGACGTTGTCTCAGAATTCATGGGAATGTGGGATACTCTACCATATGGGGATCATAAGGAAGGGTTCGGCATTGATCTAGACACACATTCCTACTATGGGGAAATGATTGAATCCTTCAGTCGCAAAATTGAAAATTCAAGAGCATTATCTAGGTCTTTAAGTGAAAACCACATTGTGGCACTTTTTGACCCAAAAATAGTAAAAACAAAGGATGTATCCAATGGTGAAAACCTCTCTAAGGTGCCAAAGGATGAGGGATTCAATCTTCCCCTTAGTTCTATTCATCAGGAAAAATTAGTAATCTTGGCAGAGAAGTGTAATCCAGTCAACCTAGGAATCGAGGAAGCACCACATATCACATTCTATGCAAAATCACTTTTGACAGAAGAACATGAACTTTTAGCTGCATTTCTGAGAGAAAGAAAGGTAAAATTCGCATGGACCTACACTGACATGCCTGGTCTTGATCCAAATGTTGTGGTTCATCATCTAGCCATTTATCCAAAGGAAAAACCAGTAAAAAAAAAAGGTGAGAAAGATTCATCCACAAATAGCATTACTCCTTGATGCTGGCTTCATATGGCCAATTGATTATCTAGAATGGGTTTCAAACCTAGTACTAGTCTCTAAGCCCACTAGGGGAATCTACATCTGTACTAACTTCAGAGACCTAAACAAAGCATGTCCTAAGGAATATTTTCCTCTCCCAAATATAGACATGATTGTGGATATGATGGCAGGACATGAAATGCTACATTAATGGATGGATTTTCAGGGTACAATCAGATCATGATAGCTAAAGATGATCAACACAAAACAACTTTCACCTATCCATGGGGGACTTATTGCTGGAACATGATGCCATTTGGGCTGAAAAATGCAGGAGCTACCTATCAAAGAGCTATGACGTTGATCTTCCATGACATGATTCACAAAACTGTGGAAGACTATGTGGATGACATATTAGCTAAATCAAGAAAGCGTTGGGATCACATACCAGCTCTAAGCTCTATCTTTAACAAGCTAGAAGAATACAAGGTCAAACTCAATCCAAAGAAGTGTGTCTTCAAGGTGCAATCAGGAAAGCTCCTCAGGTATATTATATCTATGAGGGAAATTGAGATAGACCCTGCCAAAGTCAAAGTGATCCTTGAGATGGAAGCACCAAGAATACTTAAGCAGTTAAGGGGTTTGCAGGGAAGACTCCAATCCATTCGTCAGTTTATAGCACAGTTAGCAGATAAGGCTATCCCATATTCTCATCTACTCCACAAGGGGGTAGCATACAAATGGGATGAGAAATGTGATCAGGCGTTCAATAAAATCAAGGAGTACTTGCTCACACCACCAGTTCTTATGCCGCCAATTTTGAACAAGCCATTGACTTGTATATATTGAAAACAACAGCAACCCTTGGTGCTCTCTTAGCAATACATGATGAAAATGGGAAAGAGGGAGCTATTTACTACATCAGTAGAACCATGGTAGGACATGAGCTGAATTATACATCCATTGAGAAGGCTTGCCTAGCAATAGTGTTCATTGCACAGAAATTTAGACACTATATGTTAGCACTTCAGATAAAACTCATTGCTAAGATAGATCCTTTGAAATATCTACTTTCTAAAGTAATTCTCACAGGATGAACAGCTAAATGGGTTATGATCCTGACATAACACAACATTGAGTATGTAGAATGGAAGGCCATTAAGGGACAAGTAATTGTAGACCATCTAGTAGAGGTACCAATATATTTAGAGAACCCATTGGTATCAGAATTTCCTGATGAGTCAATCTTCAACCTAAGTGTAGGGTAAGCCCACAAAAATGGTTTACAATTCGAGTGAGGAAGGAAAAGTTGCAAAAAACAACCCCATGCAAAAAAAAATGGTTTTTGGGGTTCGAATGAACCCTTTGGTTCGAGTGAACCAGAAAAGGGTTTGAATGAACCCAGGTTCATGTGAACCCATTTAATGGAAGGTCCCACCATTCCTGCCAAGAAAACACAAAGAAAACCCTTTTTGAAAGGGGGTTCAAATGAACCCTACTTCGAGCGAATCCCAACCCCCCTAGTTCGCCTAAACCCCTCTTTTCCCACCTTCTCACCCTTTGGCGCCAAAAAAGTCCAAAATTTTGTGTTTTAAAGCTCGGGTTGAGGATGAAAATGGAGAATACTTCATAGACCCAGCTAAATGATGGTAGTCCTCGGAACGATCTATCCAACGAATATAATTTTAATATGTTTTGGTTTTATTATGTATTTATTTTTTAGTTTTATTAAACATATGTTTTTCACCGAAAATCAAGCTCTTTATTCTGCACATGTGGAAAAATAGAAGATTATCAAAAAAAATGGAAAATATGAGTGCACCAGATATTGAAGTCCTTGATCCAACAAAAAAAAAAAATTCAATACATACAAAAAAAGTTATGCATTATACAGTCCGCCTATGTCTAAATTGTAATTGGTTTTACTTAGAAACTTGATTAAGGAAAAATTATTCAATAAAACACTATCTAACCAATTGGAAGCACTAGATATCGTAGTTACAAATCTAAATTCGAAAAAAATAGAATTTCATCCTTCATGGAAAAAAAGTTATGCATTATACGGTGAGCCTCACTCCTTAAAAATGTTGTTTACTAAAAAAAACTAGTTTCCGAAGGAGATGGAAAAAGAAGTGCAATCTGATTCCAAAAATTTTGAAAAAATAATATTTATAATCTACAGACAAAATGTGACAAATCACTAGTTTGCATCATCTTCAAATTCTTCACGGTGTAGCCGCTATAGGTGCCCAAAAGTGAAGATTTAGTTAGAAAAAATTATTTCAGTTTCCAGTTTGGCCAAAAATTGTAAACTAGTATTGTGGGATCACCCTATAGCAGATCATTGGAAAGTATATTTTGATGGGTCCTACACATGGCATGGGTTAGGAGCTGGAGTCTTCTTCATTACACCACAAGGAGATTGCATACCAAATTCATACAAGTTGTCTTTCCCTTGCACAAATAACATTGCAGAATACGAGGCTCTTGTTATAGGACTCAGAATTGTAGTACAATGGCATATCATGGCACTCAAGGTCTATGGAGACTCAAAGCTTATCATCAACCAGGTCAATGATGAATACCAAATGAAAGATGACAAATTGACTCCATACAAGAAACTAGTGGAAAACCTCAAAGATTTCTTCATTGATATCACATTTGAGCAAATACCCAGGGAAAACAATAGAGCAACAGATGTTATGGCAACAATCAGATCGCTACTAGATATCCCACGCAACATCCCTAAGCAAGAATTCCTTGTAGAGTAGCTTCTCATACCAGCTTTTGAGGTACTAGAGTCTGAATTCGTGTGTGAAATCATTGGTCCTGGTAACCCTTGGTATCATGACATTTACACCTACTTGAAAATAGGAGTCCTCTCCACTGATACCACCCTAGACCTTGAAAGAACATTTGTCAAGAAGTCATCCCGCTTTGTTATATTAGGAGACACCCTATATTGTAGGAGTATCGAAGGAACCTTGTTACGATGCTTTAACCTTGAGGAAGCTTTGACTGCTTTAACCGAGGTACACGATGGAATTTTTGGATCACATTCGAGTGGTATGACCTTGGCCAAGAAACTGCTAAGAATTGGGTACTATTGGCCTACAATGGAGAAGGAAGCTCATGACTATGTCTGAAAATGTTTGCAATGTCAATAGCATGGGGACCTCATCCATGCACTAGCTTAGGAGCTTCGACCGATCATAACACCTTGGCTCTTTTCACAATGGGGGCTTGATCTCATCAATAAAATTACACCCACTTCATCCAATGGACACAATTTCATTATCACCATCATTGAGTACTTCACGAAGTGGGAAGAGGCCATCCCAATGACCTACATCATAGGGAAGTAGATTTCCAAGTTCATCCTAAACTACCTCATTTTTCGTTACGGTGTTCCACAAGCCCTTATCATAGATAATAGGACACCTTTCAAACCCAGGATGTTCAAGAACTATGCCAAAAATTCAATATCCAACATCGCTTCTCTACTCCATACTACCCCCAGGGTAATGGCCAAGCTGAGGCTACTAATAAAACCATCTTGAAAATCCTAAAGAAGACAGTCAATGACATTGTTCGTGACTGGCACTTACAACTAAATCTCACCTTATGGGCCTATTGAACGAGTATCCACATGCCTACAGGTGCAACCCCTTTCTCCCTGGTCTACGGATCAGAAGTCATCCTTCCCATCAAGATCGAGCTCCCATCCTTAAGGATATCACTGCAAAACTGCATTATAGATGAAGAATATTGGGTATCACAGTTGAACGAGTTGGAGCTATTGGATGAACAATGCATGGATGCCTTGAACCATATGCAAGTTTACCATAATCGTTTGAAAAGGAGCTACAATAAGAAGATTAGGAGTCAGACCTTTCAAGTCAGAGAACTCATGTTAAAAGAGAATCAAAAAAATGTACCAAATCAAGACAACAAAGGAAAGCTTGAACCCAATTGGTTGGGACCCTTCATCATCACAACAAGCTACAAGTCAGGAGCATATCAATTATCTACACCCGAAGGTGAACCTCTGCAGGAGCCTATCAATAGCTCTCATCTCAAAAATAATTATGCCTAAACTTGCAAGGTATAAATCAAAAAATATAAAAATATATAAAAATATAAAAATCCAAAAATCCAAAAAAATCATAAAAAGGTTTGAAAACAGTAAAGAAAAAAATTTTCCCTCTAGTGAAAACAACTTTGGTGGCGCTTTGGGCAAGTACCTTGGTGAAAATCTGACAAACAGACACCTCATGTAAATAAGCACTTTCCATCCACCCTGATCTCTTCGGCTTGTTCTGCATCATTCATCCTTCCATCACCCATCTACGTCTGTGTCATAGCTTTATCATGTGTTTGTATCATGATCCCTCCTAGTACTACTTGGCATATTCCTAAGGTCGGTTTTTCCTACCTATATCGAAGTAGTCTATCGCATCACGTTGAGGGCATGTTCTTATACCTCTTGAAGTCTTCCTTAAAATCAGAAAATCTAAAACATTTAGAAAATCAAAAAATCCAAAAACATCATAAAATTTAAAAAAAAAACACAAAAACATTCAAAACATGTCAAAAATCCAAAACAGGCCCAAAATCGAAAAAGTCAAAAATAGAGTCGTTGTGTCGAACTACGGGTCTTTGAGCTCTAAACGTAGGCAAGGCCATCATTGATGTGCCCCTGAGACACCCTAGGTCAGTCCTTTAGGAGTCTGTCATAATAAACTAGCAATCCATTTGTTCATATCTCATCAATAAATGAGCATGTGTCAGTCAAACTATGTGGTATCTGCGTGTATAATGTAGGCAAGGCTAATCTTTGATCAACCCCCAAGGCCACTAGGATAGGTCCTTAGGTTAGGTCCTTGGTCAAAATCTTAGAAAACAAAAAAACATTGGAAATTTTGAAAATCAAAAACATTTGTAAAACATCTTGGAAATACCAAAAATAGCCTCAAAACATTTCAAAAAACCCAAAAAATCATCCATCCTGTTTCATGATCGCCCAAAATAAACATTCGCTCATAATAAATAGTTGTCATCTCCCAACCTTTGGTAAAACCATTAGAAACAAGTATAGCAAATCAAAAGTGAAAACTCAAACATTAGGGTCTCAAGTCTAGGTCAGTAGGTAAACAAGTTGGTAAACTCTTGGTACTAATAGCTCATCATCTAGTTAGTCCCAAAATCATCTAATAACATCATGTCCTAGGATGCATCATTCCTACAATGGACATCAACATCAAGCATCACCATAGTTTAGTCTTGGCTAGGGGTATGAAGAACATTAGCTTGTTTGTTTTCTTGATCTTTGTCTTGTTGATTTATCTTATTGTGCATATTCCCATGACCTCTCGACGATGTCTATCTAAAAATATTTAGAGAGAAAGGAATGGGGCATTGATCATTATCTTTTTATCTGTTGTTCTTGTTGGATATTCTTGTAATATAACCTTGGTCATGTTAATCATGTTTGGTGTAGGGAGGACGTTCTAGATATCTTGTTGACTATTACATTAGGAGGTTTTACCTTTCTATGTTTTGGTCCAAGATGTTTAAAATGTCTAAAGTACATCCTAGTAATTTTTCTGCATATCAAGTGTGAACAAGGATACTCCTATCTGATTGTCAAGTCAAACTCCATCGCACTAGGTACAATTTCATCTGGGTTCTTTATACCTTGATGCATCGTATCTATGTGTGTTATCAAACATAAGGAAAGTAAGCTCTTTACATCCCCAATCTCTAATAAGCGAAACATCATCAATCTCTCATCATTATTTCTAATAAAGTCTCGACAGATCCATGTGGACTTGTTGGATTCTCTTTTCATCATCTCATTTCTTCTTTCTTCTCTCCATGCTAACATGGTATCATGACAGTCAACCAAAAATCACCAATGCATCCATCCTACATCCACAAATCATTAGCATACATACATCTCATAATCATAACATATCACATCATCCATTTTTCATTATCATTTAGGGCATAATATAGATTTGTTATTATAAGCATCTTAGAATCATTTGCATACAATAAACATTTGCATCCATACATCCATACTGAAAACGTCATCATCATAAAAGTGCATAGCAAATATACAGAAATGAAATGCATCCATAACATTTACATCCATGAACATCTTGTTGGAAATAGGATGCCATTTAATTGCAAATCCTAAACATTAATTATTTCATGTATCTCCTAGATTCTTGGAATGTGTTCAGCAACACTAAGATTAGGATGAGATTAATATTTGATGAAATAATCATGATTATTAACATTTGTAATTAATTCTAAATGTAAGAAGCATGTGAGGGCATCCATAGTGAGTTCCTAAATAATAGGGACACATGGGACACTCACATGGTAAGGTGAAACTCACCTTGTGTCCAGTTAACTATACGAATTAACATTAACACCGAATGCATGTAAAGATCCTAGGAGTTAGGATTTGATGTTTGCATGCTTGAAGTTGATTAAGTTCGGTCGGTTTAGTTCAATTGGATTCAGTTGATTCTTTCGTTTTGTTCAATTGATTCATTATCTTGATTTGCATGCAAGTGCATGTTGCATTATTATTTTGAGTTGCATGTAGTTAGCTTCAGTTAACTTGTAATGCATGGCTAATAACATTGAGTTGTATGACAGATAATAGGGACTACCTCCAGTTAACAAGGGATGACCATTCTTTGGGAATGGTGTTGAGTAAATGTTTTAGTTAACTATAAAGCACTTGAAGCCAACTTGGGTGCCCAAGATACTTTATTGGATTTACCTCTCATGCATGATAAGATATTTCTAAAGGCTCGGTTAAGTAGCTTTACTTAAAGGCCAACTTTGAGGAAGAGCTTTGGAATTATCACCGAAGTGAAGGAGAAGTTGTAGCTTCAGTTTGGGACACCCAAATGCATGAAGCACATGTTGTAAGCTTTAGTCTTCACTGAATAACTCAACTTGAAGGAATATGGTGTACCTTTTCAAGGGCTTGAGCTTGTGCATTGTAATTATCACCATTTGGAGATTACAAGGTTGCATATTGTCTCTATATCTCATTCAAGTTGAATAGATTTTTCATAATTGTTATTGCAGGTGTGAAGAAGATTGGTAAAGACAGAAGAAGCATTCTCAAGCAAGAATTGGAGCTATTGTAATTCAGAGATTGAATAATAGAATAATTCTTGGTGGAGTTTTTTCCCGAAAGGGTTTCTCCACGGTATATCTTGTGTGATCTTTCTAATATCCTGTCTAGTTCTTCTATCAATTTTTCTCTACATTCTACGACAGTAAAATGGATTAATCAAGATAATCACCCACAAAGAATATATGTAACAAAGAAAATATTTACTTAGATCAGCAATATTAAAGTTTTACAGAGTATTAAGCTAAGAAAACACCTCATTTTTCAACACATCTGCATAATCATCCATCACATAACATTTCATAAAATAAGGGCTATGCATGTACATTGAATATCACATCCATATAGAATCACATTACATATACATAGAACATAAAATGCATCCATACATAAGGCATAAATAAAGTGAACACATTGCATCATAAATCAGTCAAACCCATATCATATATATATCAAAAAATCATCACTGTCATGGTACAAAATCTGACTCAAATGTATGTATATCGATCATGATACAAAATCCCACAGGGCTATAAAAAAAATGAAGCCCATGAATATCAAAAGAATCGGGCACTAATCCAAAAGTTGCACCCATCTGCTAGCCCTGATGGTTGCTCCCCTCACCCGCATGCCTCTCCAGTTGATCATCTGTCTATCAGGCCTCTGTCTGCTAAGAATAATCTAGTTGTCGAAGGTCTATGGGAATAGCCTGTTGATAGTGAAACCTGTAGTACTCTGCCTCCCGAATAGCCTCATAGTACATCTGTGTTGGCATGGTCCTCCCCTGGGATGAGGAAGCCATGCTCTCTAATTGTTGTCTACGGCCGACCTCTTGAACTAACTACAGCTCTGTGGCTTGTCTTTGCTGGTGCTCATGGTCCCTCTCAGTAGTAAGAGTTTGGACCTGCTTCCTGGCCTAATCTCTCTCTAGTATAACCACCTGTCTATGTTGGCACTTGTGGTCTTGCTCACTTATAAGCACCTATATTTGTGCCTATAACTTTTGTATCTGCACATCTCGTGGATCCTCGGGCTGTTGTGGCTATCGTGGCTGCTAATCCTACTGTTGATCTGGCTACTGTGGAAGCTGCCCATCTCGGGGTGGTGCTCTAGGATCATGTCCATCCAACCCTTCCTGTGCTCTCTGAGCACTCCTCCCCCGAGGTCTCCCCTATGGAGGTACCGCTCCTAACTTTGATAGTCGGTGTGGAGGGCTGAACCAATCATTGTAGGCTCATGTCATGCCTGGATCTGTTGGCCCCTGACTATAGGCCCATGGCCTAGCAACCAACTGTTGAAAGCAATCAATTGCATCAGATGTCGGGATCGTCCGCCCCCATGAAGTCTCTTGGGCCAATCTAGAAAAAATTACAGTATATCCATCGTCTAGATGATCTTGTGCCTCCCCAAAATGGTTGGCTACCCTGTCTAGGAGATAACACTCTATAATTGTATGCTCACTCCCTTGCATCAGTTGGGTCTGTTGAGCATAAAATAATTGTTGTACATCATCATACCAAGCTGGCATCTGTAACTACAATTGCCATTGGAATACTGTCAAATCATCTAGAACGTGATGCCAGTAAGGAAGACCCAACTGTCTAATATGTCACAAAATAATCTCATCGCCATATCTCCAAACTACTGGATCATCGTACTTTGTACCAATCAAAGTGATGATTAGTTGGAGCACGACAATATGCTCCCCAAGCCCAAATATGCAGCAGTGTCACTCCAGTGCCAATCACCCGACCATCACAGTATGTAAAATCATGTAAATCATGGTATAGTGAGGCCAACATCACTGGTCCCTAGGAAAACAGGGTCCTCCGCCTCAACATCCTATCCCACGCCAAGCCCCATCCTAAACTAAAGAATCTACCTCATCGATCTAGAGCCACTAACCTGCATATAATAGCAGCCACGATCAACCTGAAAAGAAACACCTGACCTCTATAAAACTCCAAGTCAATCTAGTCCTCAATCAATATAAGGTCCTCTAGCTCCATGACATCATGACATGCATCAATGTCGGCATCTATATCATAGATCATATGATCACCATGTATCGACAACCGCAAGGTCCAACATACATCCTCTAATGTCATGATCTCCTTCCCAGTCGAAAGGTGAAAGGATGAGGTCTTGTTGTGCCATCTCTCGCACAATGCAGTCATCATCGCTAAGTGAGTCTGGACAATGGGCACATAGGCTACATACCAAAGACCGATCTCCCCCAAATGCTCTTGTCGTAACTAAGATAAATTTCCCAATTCTCTCAAAACCAAGGGCTGATGCTCGCACGAAAACATAGGCTGGATCACCTCTTGCACCCATGAAGTGCACAACGTCAAATTTTGCAAAAAAAAGGATCTAACCGAGTTTGGATTTTTTGACCCTAGAACAACGAATGTGTCACTATATGCAAAAATCCAAATAGCGACGCTAGACTCTTTGAAAATGCTAAATCGACCCTGGCGTCGCCATTTACATAAGTGTCGCCCTTTGACTAGCAAACCTTAACTCTAATTGGGAAAAGCGTCATTATTTGAGAATTTAAACCCTAAACCCAAATCACGAACTGTGTCGCCATTTGCACTAGCAACACTATTTGACTTTCCATCATCGTCGACTAATAGTTTGTGTGTCACTATATAGCAACACTTGGGACTTTGACTCTTTAAAAGCGTAATAAATGCACTTAAAAATAAAATTTCAAAGTTGGGTTTGGATTACATATTAGTGGTCCTACACCCAGGGAGGTCTTTGGTGCACATAGACTAGCTTAGAAATGTGTTGGGGAAGCACTCGTTGCACCATTTTGCAAGAGGGACAGAGCTCAAAAGACTAGAATTTTCAAAGTGTGAATGCACAAATGAATGGAAAGTGACTCCTCCAAGCCTATTTAAGCATGGAAATTAGGGTTTTTTGCCCCAATTTAGCCGTCAAACTAGGGTTTTGCACCCCCAGTACCATTTTTTCCCAACCGAGGCTCATTTCACATCTTTTCTTTTGCATTTTGGCATATTTTCAGCATCCTGGAGCCTTTCTAGACCCTTTGAGCAACTTGTATTTTTTTTCAAAAAATCACCCAAAAATCCAAATTTTCGTCTGATCTCTCGAGGGGGCAGTATGCCAGCATAATTATTCTCATTGGGGTAGCAGTGGGGCATCCAAAAAAAATAGATTTTTTTTTAATTTCGATCTCGATAACATCATTCTTTGAACCAACGCAACGAGTACGATGCTTCAAAGAGGGGAACAATGTAGACACTCAAAATATCATGATCGACATCATGCACTTGATTCTGATTAACTAACACTGATTCTTCCTTAATCACTTCCACACTAACCAATTAATTAAAATAATATTTATTTAATTAATTAAATTCATTAAATTTCCTCCTTAAATCAGATATATCTTCCTTTAATTAAATAAACCAATATATTTAATTAAAATCCTAATCTTCTTCCTTTAATTAAATAAATCAATTTATTTAATTAAAATCCTAAAGTTCTAACATCCTCTCATTTTATTTAAATAAACCCAAACATTTAAATCAAATGTCATAAATCAACTAATTTCACCTAAGTTTAGATTAATTAACTCCTAACAATAATCCCCCATTCCTTTAGCTTTTAACTCCACCCTAGGGTAAGTCAACCTTGGTCAACTAACCAAGTTGCACATGTAAATCAATTTATTTGATTTACTAAATTACCTTATTTTCATTCAAAAATGACATATTCTTTTGAATATTCCACCCACTTGACTTTTCCCTCCCAAAGGACTTTTGTCCTATTTATGAGCCACCTTGGCATTAAAGGATCTTACATAGATCTAGGTTCATCATTAGTACAAGGTAAAGTAATATATAGTATAAATTAGGTGGGTTATACTTGTCAATTAGTTCGTGTTTCCTTGTGAAGCAAGGGTATAGTAAGAGGCATTTCATGTTGTTCCTGTTGGAAGTTTGGAGATGTTGGAGTTTTTTGTGAGTTGCTTGGGTGTTGTCATTGATGTCAACCCCTTGTATAAAGAAATTTTTGGAATGTTGTTGGTGTTGATGATGTCAACCCTTAGCATTGGAGTTGCTAGAGTTGTGAGAGTCTGGAGTTGTTGGTATTAATGTCAACACAATGTTGTTGGTGTTGTCATTGGCATGTCCTACTTCAATATAGTTGCAAAGGTTGTTGGTCTAACTTGTGTTTGAGGAGATTGTTGTAGATGATGTAGAAGTGTTGTAGAGATGTTAGTAATGTTGTTGATGAAGTTGGTTCACTTGGTTTTCAAGTGCTTCTGAGAAAATTAGAATAAAAGAAAGTTCAATGTGACAGAGTGGTGTTTAGTGTTTTGCTTCGCATTTGAGGTGTATTCCCAAAATCCACATATATATTCAATATGAAAAATGCATAATCATAGTAATGGATAAATAATATGCTATGAATGGTGGTTAAAAGATAAAACCCTAGGTGATGCATAGGAATAATGAAGGGAAATCTAGGAGAAAGAGGAAACACAAGGATGTAGGAAAAGTGGATCATAAAGAAATAAAAGGGGATGTTAAGATTTTGGACAAGGAGGATGTGGGCACAAGATATATGGGGTAAATAGGAAAGGGAGAGGGAAAATATTTGGTGATTATGCAAAAGATAAAATGGGTAGCATGATGCACAATGAAGAGAAAGAAATGAAACCACAAAGAGCTAGGAAAAATTTGTAAAGGACTCTAAAGCAACACTCCAAAGCTTCAAAGAAGAACTCTAGCATTACTCGAAAGTTCTACAATAAATTCCACCAATACCATAAAATCCAAGATGATAACATGAAATTAATAATCTTGATTGTAATTGTGGATATGTGGAAATGATATATATTAGGGCTTATTTATATATTTGTAGGAAAAAATTAGGTAAGGGAAGGGTGGAAATGTAGCAGGGAGTTATTAATAAGCATTATGTTAGATTTTGGTGGAAAAATAAGCAAATTTCAAGAATATGGGATGCATTTGACCTTCATATAATGAGACTCAAACTTTTGTGAAGTTTAATTGAATCAAGGAGAGATGGATGCTCATGATTTCATAATTCTATGGTCCACAAAGTGTGTGAGATATAAGGGAAACAATAGGAAAACTTTAATATATATAGAAGAGAACAAACAAACATTAAATGGTAAATGGAAAAAGATATATATCACATGGAAAATGTCCAATGGATGCTTGAAAGTGCCTAAAATGCTTGATAATTGCTTGAGAAAGAATGGATTGATTGAGAATGAATTATTAGATGAATGGGGGTGAAAATGAGAGGAAAACCCTTTATTTATACTTGATTTTACAATATTTCCTGAAAATAACACATCACAGGTTGACCTTAAGGTTAAGAGAATAAAATCTTGCCATAATTTTAAAATAATTTTGATTTTTATGCCCAATGGGACTAAGTCGCTCCAAGTGGCGACTTACTCCCACCAGGGCAATTTTACTGGGTGTCGAGAATTAAAGTGTATTTAATGATGTTTAACAGTATTATTCTAAAAAATACACTTAAGTAGGGACGAAAAGTGCATTAATGGGTCATTTAAACATGAGAAAGGGTCAAATTAGTGATGACAAGCCTAGAAAAGCGTGTGAGTTTGTTAAAACTCTTTGAAACACTTTGAAATAAGGCTTGGTAAGTGATTACAAGAGGTTATTTAGGTGAATTATAATGAAAGGGTCCTAGAAAAGTGTGAAAGTGGGTTACAACACTTCACAACACTTTTACAAGACATCCTAGAATTCTTAATGATTCACAAGGGTCCAAGACCTAATGTGAATGTGTTGGCCACATTACAACATTAAATCTAGGAAAAATCAAGCCAAAATCATTAGGAGGGCCTAAACATGAGAAAAAGTAGAAGGGTTACTTTTTTCGTGTCCACAGTTAGCCCCCACTTTAGTGAGAGGATGAACCTGCTTCAAACTCACACTAAAGTAGTCAAACATGCAATCAAGAGGGGTTTCAATGAACTAATGTTAGTAAGATGAGACAATAATGATCAAGAGGGATGATCAAGCCCCCAAGATGAAGATCCCATGGCAAACTAAACATGAGCACAAGAAACACACATGTAAATGAAGAGGAAGAGAAGGAGAAGGAAAAAGAGAGTCAGATCAATCTTCGATCATTTGTCCATCCCATTGTGGATCAAATCTAGGCTATTTGTCCAGAAAGAAAATGCGTACTCACTTTGAGGTGATGAAAATCATGTTTATCCACCAGGTGAGAAGGCCAAAAAGGTGAGAAACATACACTCATGGCTGGTATGCACTCACACCTACGCAGGTGGCTATGGGGAAATTCATGCCTCAGAATGGGCTTCCTACTCAACCATACCAAAGTTATACCTCCTAATAACTTTAATAAGGCGCCACAAAAGAAAATGGCATTTCAAGCTCCACGAGACAAGCAAAACTTTGTATGCTTGGAGCTCATGAACAAACGTGATGGCACCATAGGCATACAAGCTATGTTATGCAAGGTGGCCATATAACAAATGCAAAATGAAAAATGCAACATGCAAAGGATGTTCAAAGGATTCTTGCTTAGTTCATGCGAGGTTTTTAACTTAGGGAACATTGTGTCTAATGTCTCCAAGAGAAGACCAATCAAATAATAGAAAATTTAGAACTTAGGGGATGCAATGCATCACATCAAGCCACCAAGAGGAATGTAATATGTTAGGATAGATCACACTCATGAAAGACATCACACCCAATGTCATCCACAAAGAGACAAATGCATCATATGAAGTAACTGTTACCAAATTTTTGCCTCAGCTCAATTGGTGGAGCTGGCTGAACATTATTACATCTTAAGGTGTAATTGCAGATTAAGTTTAAGTGTTGTTTTGCATTGTTATTATCATTCATCAAGTGACAGTTGAATGTTAAGAGGAGAGAACTGAATTTCATAATGCTATCCACATGTTCCAGAATTAAGAGAATTATAGAATTGAGCATATAAACAACAAAGCATTTTAAATGCTTTCATTTATTTCATGAAAAGACTCATGTTTTACAAGGCTTCATTTGATTTCAAGAATCAGAATGATATTACAAGATTTGCATTGGAATGCATTTTCTTTTCAAATGAAAAGCAAAGAATTGAAATCAAAGATCCACACAAGCCGTGGATGTGACTATTGCAATATATCACTAATAGCACATTACACTACTGAAGATGCACAAAGTAAAACATATAAGTGACGACATAATCATCATTGCCTGATTATCAATGGTTGACGCTGAATGGTGCACCTTTGTCTTCTCAAATTCCATTGACCTGTAAGAGAAAAGAGGGGGTGTCAGTGGCTTCAATTATGAAGAAACCTATATGAGGCACCCACAATAGTGCAACCTACTATTAGTTATGCATTGAAACAATCAATCAAGTGCAGAGGAAGTGAGCTGAAGGAGAAATAACAATATCATGATCATCATGTGCTATTTTTTATGCTAACATTGTTTGTCTCCTTGTTCAGGTATAGGTAAAGTCATGAAGCTAAACATTATTTGAAGACCAAGCATGTGGAGAAAAACGGGCTCCCACAAGGGTAGAGGTCGGCATGCTGCCCCATTCATTAAATGGGCTGATTTAAAGAATACACCATCATATTCATCAAAGGAAATGAAATACAACTAAAAGAGTCAACAGAGTTATCTATCGAGCTACTAAACCAACTATGCATTCATAACGATCAGGTTAATTTTTTTGAAGGCTACAGGTGAACAGTGAGTTTAAGTTCACTCAATTAATTCAGCTGAGTAACATTTACATCAAACATTGCTACATAATTCATATTTTGTGTTACTTGTTGATCATAACCATATATGTCGTGCAAGGTTCTATTCATCAGTATTCTTTTCATAGTCAAGGATAGTGAACAGGCATACATTATGCCTTAATCAAGAGTTTTGTTTTTATTTTCATCGTGAAAGAGAGAAGATTTAAAGAACAGTTTGATAAGTGAAACATAAAAATGCATGAAGAGTACCATGTTGCTCAAGAGTACAAAAGACAGTCAATGCATTCAAGTGTTAAATGAATCACCAGTCCCAGTTGGCTGATAAGCGAATACAAAATTAAGAATCATAGGATAAAACGATAACAGTTTCGTTCTAGAAGGTGTTTCTGAGGTATTATTTTTGTAAGGAAACATGCGAGCTTTCATTGAAAGCAGTGTGCAGGGACAAAATAGCTCAATATGGCTGGAAGGATGTTTCAGATAATACCATGTATCAGTGTTTAGCTGAAGACATCAATCAAAGTACCATTTGTATCAAGAATTATCCTCAGTGAATTACAAGTGTCAAGCAAAGTACACATGAACAGAAAGGCACAAGAGGAATCTTTTAAATGTAGATATGTGGAAGCTTTAGGAAATAAGAAGCCGAAAGAATATCAAGTTTCAATGTAATACAAACAGGATGTATTCAAAATGCTATATACTCAAGAGAAGATCTTGTTAAAGACAAAATTTCTAAAATGTTTCCATGAAGGAAGTTAAAGAAGGTAAAGTACCATGTGAATAAGATTTTCAGCATTTCCAATTTGCTCATATGGGTGTGTTTACCAGAACAGCAAGTTAAGTATTGTGTCACATAGGAGATTTCAGACAATGCTTTTTCTCTTCTAAGTGTCAAGCATTTATATGGAGAAAATCAAAAGAAGACACAGAAATACCAACGAAAGGCAGAGATCACTAGTCATTTGAGTCGAACCCATGAGACTAAATATAGATAAACACACAGATTTTTTTTATTCTCACCATGAGTTTTCATTTCTAAAGGAAAATAAAGACAAACATCAAATAACCATGTTGGGGTTTCAGAATGTCGGGGAGATAAAAGGAATATACAGGATACCTGCATTTAGGGTTTACTTTCAAATATAGAAAATGCAATAATGGAGATAAACCATATGGGTTTTTTACATAAAATAGCAAAATACATGAAAATGCCAATTTCCTGTGTTGGGTCGAGCTTCAAAACGAAGAAGATACAGTTTTATTCAAATTCCCATGATACCCATATGTAGATATGTCCTCGAATATGCATGAAGGAAAATTTCTTGTTGTGGGTCGAGCCCAAAACTTCAAATAATGTTTTCTATAATATACATCTGGTGCAACCTGAAAATGGCCAAAAACTCATGAGTAAAGGAGAGATTCTTTAAGTCTCTGGAGAGTGAAATATTTAGCAAATAAAGATTACTAGTTTGTGTCTGTAGAGATTGTGTCTAGCCGCGGCCAAGAGCTCCACGGTGCTTTCAGGAAACAAGATTTCGAGCTTTTGAAGGATAGTCGAGCTCTCATAATAGTAAGATGGGAACAAAAAAAACACAAAGCAAGAGGCATTAGAAGTGGTGGTAGCCGCGGCCTCAAGGCTAGAATGAGCAGAAATAAAACCATTAAAGCTAGCTTACCCTATGACAGTAGAAACAAAAGCATAACCCGTGAGCTCTCTCATGGAGCCTTCAACGAAACTCGAGCTCGTGACAGCCAAAGAGGAGCAGAGCAAGGAGAATTCAGAGAAAATCATGACAGTCTATGGCCTTAATGGCCTTTCTTATTTCTTGAGTGGAATAAAGAACTTCAATACTCTAAGAAGCAAGCTTACCCATTGAGCTCGACCACTGGAGGGCGGAACTAGAGATTATCAAAGTACGCGAGCTTAGATTCAAGGTCCATCATGGTGGCATGTTAACTGGCAGAGCTCATTTTCCTCAAAGTGGAGAGTGTGAAATGAAGTGATGATTAGGGTTTGACTTCATTTTGTTGAAACCCTAATTCCAACCTTATCATCATCTAGAGTTTTTGGTCAAAGTACGTGGAGAACTTCGAGTGGAGGCCGAGACTTTAAGCCTTGTATTGGAGTTTACCAAAAGTCTAAAGTTTGATATATGTGGAGGCCGAAAATTCATATATTAGGTTAAAATGTTAAGTCTTTATGACTTATTTCTTTTTCCTTAGTGAAATGTGAAGTCTTGAAGGTGGGTTATTTTATTGTTTTATGAGAAAACAATGACAATATTATGGTGGGATACCTTATGACCTAGGGTCCTTTTGTTCAGGGTCAATTACCTATTTAGGGTTTCTATTTTTTGATTGATTTTAGAGAAATCAATGACAGATTGGTGATAGGAAGATGAGAAGATAATTATGTAATATTTTTATGATTTTGTGAGAAAATCAGATATTGTAATGGAGATATAAGGATGTGTTCTTTTTGCAAAAGATTTTTAATCTTTAATTTCAAAAAATAGATAAATTGTGCAAATCTGCAATCTTGTAAAGCAGAATCTTAAAGCAATCTTCTATAAATTGTTTTATGATTTCTTGCTATTTTTAGCAGATTTTTGTTGACTTTTCCTCTTGGTCGGATTTGTGACTTATCTTGGAAAGATAAGGTGTTTTTTGAGCTTTTAAAGCAGATTCAGCCTATTTTTAGGGGCTTGACAGGTTCATCATAAAAGTCGTATGCTTTTTTCTGCTTTTATGCAGTTTTTGAGAGAGTTTGAAGCCTTTTTCCTTGAGCTTTTTTCTGAGCTCGGATTAGGGTTTCTTGAGAGTGATGCCTTTCAAAAGACTTAGTCTTTTTTCCTCTTTAGTAGTTCAGATAGCAGTTTCTAGCTCTTAGCATTCTCGAGCTTGTAAACTCAATGTACTCAATTCAGACAATACTCTTTCAGTTTTAATAGAGCAACAAATTTCTCCTTATTTTTCTGTCTCAAATTTTGTAATGGCAATCTGATATATTTGTGTTTTTTCAAAGTTGAATGCTTATATGTCTTGCTATTGTAAACCTTGTTCAGAATTACATGCTTCAGGTTGCATGTTGTGTTTGTTTTCCAGATCTTCGTGCAAATCACTGATGAAGTATGTGCTAGTGAGATTGTGAGGATTATTGTGATAGAGAAACTGTCATGAGTGGTTAGGTCTGAATTTTCATAAGTTTGGTGAATCATCTATTAGTCATAGGCTTTATTTTCAAATTATTCCTTTATCCCTTTTCCTAGAATAATTAGAATAATATTCATCATTCGGAGAACCAGCTCACTCTAGAGATTCCTTCTTCGTTCATATCACCCACATTTGAAGAAGGTTTCCATGTTTCAGTAGGTTGCTAAATATTGCATTCAGCAGGGTGCAAATCTATTGACAACAGTTTTTGGCATGCCCGATGGGACTCTAAAAATCAATTTCAGAGAAGTTTTAATCCTTTAAGGTTGCTGTTTGGTGTATGGAGCAAGTTATTCATCCTTTTGGAGGCCCTCCTTCAATATACCTAGTGACTCCATTCTCTTATTTTCATGCAGATCTAGTGTAAACAGCACACAAAAGAACACATACTGAAGGTTCGGGTGTTCTCTTCAAAATTATCAGGCTTTGGAGGCAGAATCATCGCACACTATGGTGACTCCAAGAAGTCTTTTTTTGTTTCAGAATGATCAAGTGTTGGTATGCTTTTAAAGATCCTAATTTTTGCTTGTTTTTTAAGCCTTCAGATGAACAAGCATGTCGAGGCTTCATGATAATATGTCATACCATCTGCCATATCATGAAAACCCTACGTGTCCATACTCGTATCAGCCATATCAGCATAATCATCCTGCTGGTTTCAATTCCATGGCTTCTCAAAACCAACATCCACTTTATAATTTCCACCCACCCACCCCTACTCAGCCTCCATCTCTATCGTTATTTTCCCCAAATCAGTCTTGACATATTGAAGACTTGAGTTTTGGAGAAATACTGTTGAACTATGAAAGGAAAATGAATGAAATAGACCAACAGAGGGAAGTGGCAACCATAAAGAGTACGTTGCTTGAGTTCACGAATTGGCTGGAGGAGATCAAAAAGCAGCATGAGTATAATCAGCAGTAGCAGGAGCTGGCTTATCAAACCTATCTACATGAACAAGAGCTGGAGACCCAAAGAATTTAGTTTGAAGAAGATTTGGAGAGGGAGGCAGCCACACAAACACAAATTCTGCTAGCTCTGTTTCAAAGGCATGAATTCCAAACAGCTCCTGCCATTTTAGAACATCCTATTCAAGAAGAGGTTCGTAAGTTTAAATTTCCAAGCTTTATGAAAAATGAGCCTTCTAGCATAACTAAAGTCAAAATTCCAAGTTTTAGGCAGGATGGACCTTTAAACTCCTCGAGCCAGCCTCTTAGACTTGCAATCCCAAATGGTTATAGTCAGCCTACTGTAGCTCTGGATCAGCCCCTTGAGCAACAATTTTCATCTCAGAGAACTCAAGATTTTTTTCCAAGTTCCTTCACCTAAGGAATCCATGGCTGACCCCCTTGATCAGGATACCCTGCTCTTCATCAAGGAGCTTAGGAAGGTAAATCCATTGCGTTCAGCTTTGGCAGTTTACCATTTGTAGCAGCAAAAGATTGGTCAGGAGAAGCCTTCCCCTGATGAATCCTTCAATGTTTTCACTAATGAGCTACCCTGTTTTGTGGACAATGAAAATTCTTCAAGGGAACAATTGTTGTAAGAGATAGAGTAGGCGGTTGCTGCTGATTACACCCCTTTCTTGGCTGAACCTAAGAGTGTTGCACATGCAGAGGAGGTTGGTTCATTGGAGCAGCAGAATATCGATGATTATTTTGAAGTATCTAGTTGGTAAAGCGAAGGAGAAGACTCAGAACATCAAGAACAATTCCTGCAAGAGATAAAGGAGGCTGTGTTTGAGGAACCACAGATTCTAGATCAAGAAATGGCCGACAGTTCTCAAGTTCTGCCTGATCTGTTCAGTGAATTTCCATTTTTTGTGGATAGTGGAGAAAGCACATCTTGGGTTACACCCATACCAGCCCTAGAACAACAAGAAGAGGTTTCGAACCTTGATGTTTTAAGATCCCAAGAAAGTGGCCAAGAGGATCTTTTCCATCCTGACATTGAGTTTTTCTTCTCACGCTTAGAGGATATGCCAGCATCCTTGAAGGAAGGTTACTCTGATCGGAAGAAGCAGGAGGGGGAGGTGGCTGAATTCTCAAATGAATCATTGGTTACGAGGTGGCCTAACCAACAGAATGAGCTTGACTGGTTGGATGAGCTGCCCTTTTGTTACACAGAGGAGCTTGAAGCGGATATGCCAAATGAGGATCAGTTGGAGAAAGCTATCTTGTTGATTAAACTGTTGCTTTCCCTTGTTGAAGAAAAGAGTCCTATTTTGGAAAGCTCCCTGTTGAATAACGATGAGGGAGTTGAACCTATATCCATTGTTTCTAAGATCTCCCCAAGAATGGATAGTTTCAATGAGTTATTAGCCACTCTTACAGAGGAAGGTGACCCATTAACTATGGAAGAAGAGTTAGCATGGCAAACCATTATGCAAGGTGAGGATGGTGTTGTCATCAATAATCATTCGGGTTACTTTACCTCCAGTCCTAGGTTATCAAGGGGGTGTCCTATTAGTCACCTGGCTCGATTGGAAATGAGCAAGAAGGACCAGCCCCATGATATTACTGATGTCGAGCAGCAAATGAGGTATCCAATTATGCACAATCGGCTCATTTTTCCATCCGATCATCACTGGTTCGCAAGTCTAGAAATGTGGGTAAGTGATTACTTTTTCCCTTTTGGGAGGGTGTTGCAACAAACCGTTGAATATTTGATATTTCTCCACATTTTTTGGTGGATTCACAAGCTGATTCAGCTTTGCAGATTACAAAGAAAGGGGTGTTATTTCACCCATCCTATGAATGGTTTTGTTTGACTAGCAATTTTGGCTAGTTAGAATAGGTTAGAGTAGAGTAGTTTGCAAATAAGTGCATTCCGCACATTTACTTTTAGTAGTTTTGCTTTCTCTAAGCGCTACTGTGCGTTATTCTGTTGGCTATCAGGGCCTGTTAGTTTGCTTTCAGTTATGTTTTGTTTCTTTTGTTGTTGTTTGGAGTGTTGTTGTTCAAGTTTATGTGTTTCAAGAGGGGGCAGAATTGACTCCGTGCCCAATGAATTGTTAAAGGCCACTGATCTATGCTTAGCAGGCAAGCATATAGCGGAAATTGCAAAAATGTTACCAAATTTTTGCCTCGGCTCAATTGGTAGAGCTGGCTGAACATTATTACATCTTAAGGTGTAATTGCAAATTAAGTTTAAGTGTTGTTTTGCATTGCTATTATCATTCATCAAGTGACAGTTGAACGTTAAGAAGAGAGAACTAAATTTCATAATTCTATCCACATATTCCAGAATTAAGAGAAGTACAAAATTGAGCATATAAACAACAGAGCATTTTAAATGCTTTCATGAAAAGACTCATATTTTACAAGGCTTCATTTGATTTCAAGAATTAGAATGATATTACAAGATTTGCATTGGAATGCATTTTCTTTTCAAATGAAAAGCAAAGAATTGAAATCAAAGATCCACACAAGCCGTGGATGTGACTGTTGCAATATATCACTAATAGCACATTACACTACTAAAGATGCAGAAAATAAAACATATAAGTGACGACATAATCATCATTGCCTGATTATCAACAGTTGACGGTGAATGGTGCACCTTTGTCTTCTCAAATTCTATCGACTTGTAAAAGAAAAGAGGGGGTGTCAGTGGCTCTGATTATGAAGAAACCTATATGAGGCACCCACAATAGTGCAACCTACTATTAATTATGCATTGAAACAATCAATCAAGTGCAGAGGAAGCGAGCTGAAGGAGAAATAACAATATCATGATCATCATGTGCTATTTTTTATGCTAACATTGTTTGTTTCCTTGTACAGGTAAAGATAAATTCATGAAGCTAAACATTCTTTGAAGACCAAGCATGTGGAGAAAAATGGGCTCCCATAAGGGTAGAGCTCGGCATGCTGCCCTATTCATTAAATGGGTTGATTTCAAGAATACACCATTGTATTCATCAAAGGAAATGAAATACAACTGAAAGAGTAAACAGAGTTATCTATCAAGCTACTAAACCAACTGTGCATTCATGACAATTAGGTTAATTTTTCTAAAGGCTACATGTGAACAGTGAGTTTAAGTTCACTCAATTAATTCAGCTGAGTAACATTTACATCAAACATTGCTGCATAATTCATATTTTGTGTTACTTTTTTATCATAACCATATATGTCGTGCAAGGTTCTATTCATCAGTATTCTTTTCACAGTCAAGGATAGTGAACAGGCATACATTATGCCTTAATCAAGAGTTTTGTTTTGATTTTCATCGTGAAAGAGAGAAGATTTAAAGAACAATTTGATAAGTGAAACCTAAAAATGCATGAAGAGTACCATGTTGCTCAAGAGTACAAAAGACAGTCAGTGCATTCAAGTGTTAAATGAATCACCAGTCCCAGTTGGCTGATAAGCGAATACAAAATTAAGAATCATAGGATAAAATGATAATAGTTTCGTTCCAGAAGGTGTTTCTGAGGTATTATTTTTGTAAGGAAACATGTGAGCTTTCATTGAAAGCAGTGTGCAGGGACAAAATAGCTCATTCCGGCTGGAAGGATGTTTCAGATAATACCATGTATTAGTGTTTAGCTGAAGACATCAATCAAAGTACCATGTGTATCAAGAATTATCCTCAGTGAATTACAAGTGTCAAGCAAAGTACACATGAACAGAAAGGCACAAGAGGAATCTTTTAAATGTAGATATGTGGAAGCTTTAGGAAATAAGAAGCCAAAAGAATATCAAGTTTCAATGTAATACAAACAGGATGTATTCAAAATGCTATATACTCAGGAGAAGATCTTGTTAAAGACAGAATTTCTACAATGTTTCCATGAAGGAAGTTAAAGAAGGTAAAGTACCATGTGAATAAGATTTTCAGCATTTCCAATTTGCTCATATGGGTGTGTTTTCCAGAATAGCAAGTTAAGTATTGTGTCACATGGGAGCTTTCAAACAATGCTTTTTCTCTTCTAAGTGTTAAGCATTTATATGGAGAAAATTAAAAAAAGACACAGAAATACCAACGGAAGGTAGAGATCACTGGTCATTTGAGTCGAACCCATGAGACTAAATACAGATAAACACACAGATTTTTGTTATTCTCACCATGAGTTTTCATTTCTGAAGGCAAATAAAGACAAACATCAAATACCCATGTTGGGGTTTCAGAATGTTGGGGAGATAAAAGGAATATACAGGATACCCGCATTTAGGGTTTACTTTCAAATACAGAAAATGCAATAATGGAGATAACCCATATGGGTTTTTTACATAAAATAGCTAAATACATGAAAATGCCAATTTCCTATGTTGGGTTGAGCTTCAAAACGAAGAAGATATAGTTTTATTCAAATTCCCATGATACCCATATGTAGATATGTCCTCGAATATGCATGAAGGAAAATTTTCTGTTGTGGGTCGAGCCCAAAACTTCAAATAATGTTTTCTATAATATACATCTGGTGCGGCCTGAAAATGGCCAGAAACTCATGAGTAAAGGAGAGATTCTTTAAGTCTCTGGAGAGCGAAATATTTAGCAAATAAAGATTACCAGTTTGTGTCTGTAGAGATTGTGTCTAGCCACGGCCAAGAGCTCCACGGTGCTTTCAAGAAACAAGATTTCGAGCTTTTGAAGGATAGTCGAGCTCTCATAATAGTAAGATGGGAACACAAAAAATGCAAAGCAAGAGGTATTAGAAGTGGTGGTAGCCGCGGCCTCAAGGCCAGAATGAGCAGAAATAAAACCATTAAAGCTAGCTTAGCCTATGATAGTAGAAACAAAAGCATAACCCGCAAGCTCTCTCATGGAGCCTTCAACGAAACTCAAGCTCATGAAGGCCAAAGAGGAGCAGAGCAAGGAGATGTCAGAGAAAATCATGACAGTCCGCGGCCTTAATGGCCTTTCTTTTTTCTTGAATGGAATAAAGAACTTCAATACTCTAAGAAGCAAGCTTACCCATTGAGCTCGACCACTGGAGGGCGGAACTGGAGATTATCAAAGTACGCGAGCTCAGATTCAAGGTCCATCATGGTGGCATGTTAATTGGCAGAGCTCATTTTCCTCAAAGTGGAGAGTGTGAAATGAAGTGATGATTAGGGTTTGACTTCGTTTTGTTGAAACCCTAATTCCAACCTTATCATCATCTAGAGTTTTCGGTCAAAGCACGTGGAGAACTTTGAGTGGAGGCCGAGACTTTAAGCCTTGTATTGGAGTTTACCAAAAGTCTGAAGTTTGATATATGTGGAGGCCGAAAATTCATATATTAGGTTAATATGTTAAGTCTTTATGACTTATTTCTTTTTCCTTAGTGAAATGTGAAGTCTTGAAGGTGGGTTATTTTATTGTTTTATGAGAAAACAATGACAATATTATGGTGGGATACCTTATGACCTAGGGTCCTTTTGTTCAGGGTCAATTACCTATTTAGGGTTTCTATTTTTTGATTGATTTTAGAGAAATCAATGACAAATTGGTGATAAGAAGATGAGAAGATAATTATGTAATATTTTTATGATTTTGTGAGAAAATCAGATATTGTAATGGAGATATAAGGATGTGTTCTTTTTGCAAAAGATTTTTAATCTTTAATTGCAAAAAATAGATAAATTGTGCAAATCTACAATCCTGTAAAGCAGAATCTTAAAGCAATCTTCTATAAATTGTTTTATGATTTCTTGCTATTTTTAGCAGATTTTTGTTGACTTTTCCTCTTGGTCGGATTTGTGACTTATCTTAGAAAGATAAGGTGTTTTTTGAGCTTTTAAAGCAGATTCAGCCTATTTTTAGGGGCTTGACAGGTTCATCATAAAAGCAGTATGCTTTTTTCTACTTTTATGTAGTTTTTGAGAGAGTTTGAAGCCTTTTTCCTTGAGCTTTTTTATGAGCTCGGATCAGGGTTTCTTGAGAGTGATTCCTTTCAAAAGACTTAGTCTTTTTTCCTCTTTAGCAGTTCAAATAGCAGTTTCTAGCTCTTAGCATTCTCGAGCTTGTAAACTCAGTTTACTCAGTTCAGACAATACTCTTTCAGTTTTAATAGAGCAACAGATTTCTCCTTCTTATTTTTCTGTCTCAAATTTTGTAATGGCAATCTGATGTATTTTTGTTTTTTCAAACTTGAATCCTTATATGTCTTTCTATTGTAAACCTTGTTCAGAATTACATGCTTCAGGTTGCATGTTGTGTTTGTTTTCCAGATCTTCATGCAAATCACTGATGAAGTATGTGCTAGTGAGATTGTGAGGATTATTGTGATAGAGAAACTGTCATGAGTGGTTAGGTCTGAATTTTCATAAGTTTGGTGAATCATCTGTTAGTCATAGGCTTTATTTTCAAATTATTCCTTTATCCCTTTTCCCAGAATAATTAGAATAACATTCATCATTCGGAGAACCAGCTCACTCTGGAGATTCCTTCTTCGTTTAAATCACCCACATCTGAAGAAGGTTTCTAGCCAAGAGGTCGTAATATTGCATCAGTAGAGCAAATCATTGACAATAATTATAAACCAATAAGATTGTGATAATATTCTTCCATGAGGAGGTCATCCTAGATCAAATCAATAATGAAATGCCCCCACTTTAAAGGATTGGATTTTGCTTGTGATAGACCAAAATCATCATGTAAAGGTGACCCCTTTACAAAAGTTTGGTTAAGAGGAAGTATTATTATTTTAGCTTTTGTTACCCAAACTTGTTTCTTCTTTTCTTCCTTTATCATTGCTTCACTTGCTTGATCTTATAAGTGAACACTAGGATTTGATGGTTTTTGTTCTTATTTTTCAATTTTATTTTCTTCTTTCTTCTCTTCTTTCTTTGCTACACATTTTTCTACTCTCTTCTGTACATGCTATGTTTGATTCCTTATTTAAAATGCACTCTTCTTAGGCAAGGTAGGTGGTGTAAATGATCTATGTGTTTTTCCTTTGGCACATGTTTGATAAAAAAAGAAAACAAAGCAACACTTCTCATTGTATTAACAATTAATGTTCTTGAAAACAATTTTGGCACCAACACCACTTATTGCATTAGCAAACAATATGTAAAATACAAAGAATTTTTTCCTATGCTAATCCTACCTTATTCATTTTATTATGCCCATGTGCTTGTATTTATAAGCACAAACATAGTATATTGTTTTTCCAAACAATGTGAACCCAAAACTAGGGGAAAGATCCACCTATGCATGCAAAGTGTCACATTCCAAAAAAAGGGAAAAAATGGGATACACTCTATAACCCAATCCCTACACTTAAGGGAATAACATAATGGAAACTTATGCTTCCAATTTACCATCTTGGAAAGTGTGCCCCATATGTAATAATTTGTGTGTTAATTATTTGGTACTCATTTAGGAATGCTATATAAAGCATACAACACATTCTAACAAACTAACATTTGTGTACTTTCCATAAGGACCACTAAAACATTAGTCAACCACTAAGATCAATTATGCCTATTAACTTCCTTCTTATCCTCAATAATGTCTTTGATAAAGTGATCCACTAATCTTTGTGAATAAGAAAATCTTCCATCTTGAGTTTCCATAGCTCAATTTTTTGCTAGAGTTCTCACTATTTTTTGTACACAACTTGGATTCACCTAGAAAGAGTTCCCACTCAAATAATATTATAAAGCCAAAATACCCTGCCCCTCATGAATCTTGTCTAAAACCAAATGAAAGGAAAACAATCGTACTTAATAAGTTGTTACTATTTCCTTGATAAAATTTTACAAGAAAAGCTATGCTAGTATAATCTAAAATACAATAGAAAAGAAACAATGATGCAAGATTTATCCTAAGAAACCCTTTTGAAAAAAATCTATTAAAATATAACTAATCATATTAACAAATCACAATATAATGAGATTTATCTTAAGCTATTCCTCTAGCACTAATGGTAGTCACTATATTCACAAATAATATTCACAAATTAATGAGTTTTCTCTTATACTATCCTTCTAGTACCAATAGAACTTTTGTATTAACAAATAATATTCATAGTACAATGAGATTTCTCATATACTAATCTTCCACCACCAAATTTTTACTCAACTAATATCTTATACCTTCCTTATAATATAGATTTAATTTTATTTTTTTAAACATATTTTGCTAGCATCTTTGATGGAATAATCTATATGAAATACTATGTTGGACATGAACAAAAGTGATCTTTAGTGGCATTTTATAATTTCTACAATTAACTTAGTTTAACCTTTTATTGATGGACTATATCTTATGTACTTTTATGATATCTAAGTACGTTTCATTTTATTTTTTCCTTTCCATCTCATGTCCTTCCATTTTAATTCCATTTATCTTTGTACTTTGTGTTTTAAATGATATAAAATGACTAGTTGAAAAGTTAGAATTTCCTATTGGTGTAGGTTTTTATTTTCCTAGTGGGTTAATTTATTTTCCCTTAGTCCTAGGTTTTTCCTACACTTAATTAAGCTTGCTTAGGATAATGAAGTGAGTTTATTACTAGGAGATAAGTGTGTGGTGTCCCCTTAAAGGGTGGAACCAATTTCCACTTTTGGTGGCATCCTCCACTTTTGGTGGTCCATCTCCACCTTTTGTGGTTGATTCCTATTGGTTGGATTTTCCACCTACCTTCTCTCCTAATTTCTATATAAACTCACTACCTAGCTTGTATTTGCATACTCTTGCATCTTCTTGCAATTTTTTGTATTGTATCTTTTCAGTTTGGAAGCTCGTAATGCAATATTGTCACATCGACATTGCATAATAGCTCAGAGTCCTAGTTTGCATTCTTATGTTTTTCTAGTTTATGCAACTTTGATTTTCTCTTAAAAATTTCCTTGGGTTATTCAATCTATTTCAGATTTCTAACATGGTACTAGAGCTTTTATTTTGAGAAATCTAAGTTCATAGATTCCTGATTGAGAGATTAAGTTTCTTGCAAAGACCTTGTAAATTCTTGTATGCTCTTCTCTTGCATTCTGAACAATATGAAGAATTAAAAAGGATTTGCAAAGATCTAATAACCTCTTCATATTACATGTGTTTTGTGAGATCTGGGTGGTTGCAACATTTCTAGTTATACTGGCAGCATTTTTTACTATTCCAATGCATCTAGAAGGCTCAAGAAAGTTAGATTTTTCTTTTGTTTCATCCAAATTGGAAATCATTTGACAAAGTTGCAAATGGGGGTTTGAAGCTCAAATCTATGAACAACTTTTTATTGGAGCATTTCGGCCCAAACGGACCTTGTCATTGTGTTCAGAAGGCCCAAAAACCCCTATACTCATAAATTTTGTCTATTTTAGACAAATTTTATTTTTGGAAATTTTTCTTTTGCTAAGAGGGCCATCGTTGCAAGCTAAATTTAGCCAATTTTAAAAAAATTCATAACTTTTCACCATAGTGTCTATTTTCTGCAAACGAGATATCATCAGAAAGTTGGAGATGAGCACTTTCCATTTTTTGCCAAATATTGTAGGTTGAAGCTGTTTGGTGCAAATTTCTTCAAAGGCCATAACTTTCGCCCAGTGCTCCATTTTTCAAAAATGAATAGTCATTGGAAAAGTCTTGAAGAGACTACACAGTCATAAGACTAATTTTTCCATATTTTTTCTCAAGTTCATCTTGTATCAAAATTTGTAATTTTGGCTATTTTGAGCCTATTGAGCATTATATCTTGGAAAAGGGTTTGTAATCACACTAAGTTATAAAGTGACAACCTTATAATATTTGGGGGGTGATATTTGATAAAAGTGAAAAGGGTGGGAGTCTCTTGGTACATTGTTTTGATTTGTTTGCTTTTGCTCTTTCGTTTTCATGGATCATTCTAAGGTTCATTTGTTCACATCATATAATTATTCAACATGGCATCAAAATGCATGGAGTATTCTAATGACTGAAGGTTACACTCTATATGTTGAAAATAAGGCACTTGAATCTATAGATGTAGATAAAAAGATAAAATGGATGATTGAACATACGAAAGCTCTTGGATATCTTTGTAGACTTGTCTCTCAAGATTTGTTATTTCAAATTGAATCGTGTAATAATTCTAATGAAGCTTGGGATAAATTGAAAACATTGTATGGTACTATAGATGAAGTAAGAGGCTATCAAATTGATAATGAATTGATGAGCCTTGATCCTAAGAACTTTGAAAACATCTAGGACTACATCACTAAGGTTAATGATTTAAGAGAGCAATGCAAAGCATGTGGAATTTATAAGGACATTCAGTTGGTCTATAATACATTGAACAAACTTGGTCCTAATTATGCTTCTTTTGTTTCTAGCTTTCATACTCATAGGTTGACTATGGGATTTGCATTTACTACACCTTCATTTGCTTCATTTTTTGAGATGTTAATGCATGAGCAACAAAATCTTGTATCAATGGGTCTCATCAAGACTTCTAAATCTCAGGCATTGTTGGTTAGTCAAGTGAAAGAATTAGAATCAGATAAGAAATAGAAGAAAGCAAAGAATAATCCACATTCAGATCACGCAACGAATAAATCCGTTTCCAAAGAGAATTCATCTAAGAAGGAAAAGTCAACTTGTTCATATTGCAAGAAGCTTGGACATGAGAATTCTTGTTATAAGAAGGATATTGATGAATTGAAACATCTTCTTAAGAAGAATTAGATTGATCTACCTTCCAGAATGTCTGAGTCAACTTCTTCAAAATAGTCTAAAAAGGACAAAGGTAAAGTTGGTTTGGCTTCTACTTCAAGAAATAAAGGACATGTTATTTGCGCTTTTAGATTCAAGAGCATCTCATCATATGGCATCTTCATAGTCTTGTTATCCTCAAATTCAATTGGGCTCAATTAGTGGGATAACCCCTATGAAACTTGTTTGTTTTGTAACTTGTGAACTCTAAGCATGCAAAACAAGGTGAATTTTGATTTCAACATTTGTTATGAAATCAAGTTTGTATGAGTGAGAATGTTATTATGTCATTTTTGTTGATTTATCTTATTGTTAATTGAATAAGTGGCGATTCTTTCTTATGATTGGAAGGACATTCAAGATAGAATATATAAACTTTGAGTTATATTGATTACTTGAAATTGTGTGATGTAAGTGTTTCTTGGTGAAAGATTATCAAGACTTTGGGCTTGGATTTATTCACTTTGTGTGCAGATCTATTGGTGAAGTGGGTTGATAGACTTTGTGCTACAATATGTGTCATTTGTTACTTCAAAACTATCATAGAGGGCAACAAGAAGACTTTGTGCTTTTGTGTGTCTTCCAATTACTTATAATTTAGTTGTACTGGTACTCTTTGATTACTCTTACGTTTAATTAAGAATATTGGTGATTACTACTTAGGTAGATATTTAGAGGTGTAGAGCATTGAAGAATATTACTGTGAAACATTGTAAACACATTTTTTGAAAGAAGAGAAAATGGCGAATGTAACACACCCCACATGGTTAAAGTTAGTGTAAATACTTTAGGATTGGCATAGTTTAATTTTTGTTCCAATAAGAAATAAGGAGGTAGCCTCCCCTTTCAGAGAGGAGAGAACATTCTCATCATAATTGTGGTTGAAATCCCTATTTTGTAATTTGTAAAGGAATTACAAAATATTCACCCAATAGGTTTTTAGCAACTCTACTAGGGATACAAGCACACAACCAAAGCCTCACACTTTCAGTTGAAGTGGGAAAGTATTCCAATGTCTTATTGCAAGTTTATTAATATCTTTTGTTGTTGATTTTCATTTTGTTTCAAAAACTACACTAGCATACAAAAGATATACGTGTAGTCAAAGGGCGCAAGGTCAAGTTGATCTATTTTATTGAGTTGTTGCTAAGACATAATATTATTCCTTCTCCTCCATGGGAAAGGTCACCATTACAGTGTATATGAAGTTATCCTCCTCAAAGAATCAAATCACTGCTCCCAAATGAAGCTTCTAATTTTGTGGGAGTTTTACCTATCACACTAGTTCAAGCGACTATTATTCAAGGCGTTATGGTAGCTAAACCACCATTAGGTCCTTGTGGCAATGCCTTTGGCCCTTTAAATTTTCCATCCCCTTTACATGAACTTCCTCGCATTTCATGCAAGAACACGCCCAAGTTCTATGGTAATGGTAAGCAACACCCTGATGAATATATTGTTACAAGTTTTATATTGTATTTGGTGTTCTTGGTGTTGAACATGAAGATGTTTCTATAAGGTTATTCATTGAGACCTTACAAGGAGTAGTAGAAAAATGGTTTTACACTCTTGCTCCTAGTACTATTACAAATTGGGATACTCTCCATACCAAAATTGAAGAACATTTCAAGATTGCAGAATGTGCACATGCCTTGTTAGCACAACTTAACTATGAGAAAAGAAGCACACTGCAATGTCGTAAAATTGTACCCCTTGCAATTTCACATACATTCTTGCATCCGCTTTAGTGTCCACTCCCTTAGCATCTTGTGTAGGCTCATTTTAGCCCCTACATTAGCCTTTTTCCCCTCTTAGGATGCTTAGGATCCCTTTTTAGCAACTACCTTTGTGCGTCAGCTTTGCATCAAACTTTGTGCTTTCCCCATGCCTATCATTTTGTAATGTGATGTGTCTAGACATTAGCACATCGCGTGGACATCTGCGTGTTGTGCTAGTGTCTTGAAATTTCAACGTTAAAATGGTTTTTTTCAAGCATGTTTTCCACTTGTTAGCTAGCTTTGTCAGTGGTAACGGCCCAAGACACCTTGTAACTACCCAGGAAGCTTCTTTTCCCTCTTTAAAAGTTGTCTTTTCAACTCATTTGTCCTTCTTCCCCTTCTTAGCTTCTCTCTAGCTTTGGTTCTAGCCTTCTCCTCTTGTTATCTTGCTTGTACAACACCATACAACTTGTTACAGAAGCACTCTCACATCCTTACAACACTCTCCGCAGCTCTCTTGGCTCTCGTAGCTATCTCTTGCTCTATCTCTTTGGCTTCCCTAAGCCTTGTAGCTAATATCTCCCTTGTTTCATGCTTGTGAGAATCTTAGAATTTCTCACACCTCCTATCTATTTCATTTCTACTTCATAATACGGTTTCTCCTCCTTGAGCAGGGATTGCTTTTATCATGTCATATTTTCTTACTTTGTTCATTTCTCTCTATCCATTTGATTTTCCATGGAGGTGGGAACACCAAAACGGGGGTTTGACTGAGGCAAACCCCTATACAACCCCAACATTTTATCCAAATCTTACACATGTAGGTATTGAAGACATTCATGTACTAGAGGCTTCATTACTTGGGTTGTTAGAAGTTTTCTATCTCTTTTTCTCCTACTTTATCATTTATTCTTTACTTTACTTCAATTCTACTACATTCTATCATTTTCCTATAATTTGTAAGTTCTTAGCAATCTGATTGTCAGTTGTCACTTTATTGTTTTTCTATGATAAAATTAGTTCCTAGTCCGTACAAGAAGTCAACGTGCCTCTGGGACACCAGCGTGTCGCGCTATCATCTGTATTTCATGCTAACATCTTTTGGCCAAGAACTCGTTAGTTTTTCTAGAAAACCCTTGTGATTTACTCTTTTTTATTCTAGAACTTCTGCTTTGTTCCCTAAGGTAGTTTACGGCAGTTCACCCCTTGAGGATCTCTTGAGAATAAAGAGACTCATGAGTAGTGAATCCCCCTCCTCTACATTTTGGTGAACCTGACATGAATCAAAGTATTTTTCAAAAAATTAAGAATTTATTTACCCCAACTTGGTGGGGTCATAACTTTTAACTCGGTGCTCGAAATTTAGAATTGTTTACACCGTTGGAAAAGTCTCAAAGAGGACTAATTCAATCGCTAAAACACTATGCCTTCGACAACCAAATTTTAGGGACTGATGCAAGTTTTGACCCCAATTGCTCTGAAGACCTCCAAAAATGCAAATTACTAGAACCTAGAAAATACCAAAAAAATAAAAAAATCAAGATTTTCAGTTTTTCTCAATTATGTCACCCCTAGGCCACTCTAGATTGGCCAACTTGTTATTTATCATATTCAACTTACTATTTTCAAAATGAATTTAATATCCTCTTTTATGAGTTCAATATCTAATTATATTCAAAATGTTAATGATGTTCCATTTCATGCATGTGATAGTGACTTGGCTTTGCCCATGTCACTTGGTATCTTTGATCCTTCTCATGAGATTCCTCTTGCTTTGAAGGATATCTTTCTGCAAAAAGATGAAATCATTGATACCTTTCTTAACATTAATCTACCTTATCTTCATTCCAATGCGCTCTCATCTAGAGATAATGCATTAGTGAATGATGAATCTCTTCTCTATTCCAATGCCCTCTCCTCTAGAGATGATACATTAGCGAATGATGAATCTCCTTCCACATTAGATCCTCCTCGGATCGATGTTGAGAATATTTCTTCAAATAATTATTCCACTAGACTTTGTGATGATTTTGTAAATGTAATCTATCTCTCTTGCCCCTCAAAGGCCTAAGAGACCTGTCATTTATCTAATTCTAGTTAGTCCTCCTAAAATGATTTATTTTATTAATGGAGTTCCATTTGATAGAAACAAATTCTACCATTTGTACACATGATGGCATCTCTCTCAAGCCGTATAGCTCAATAACTCTTTCCATCCTAGTTGGACCTAGGGCTGTGAACACAACCTTTGATGTTATCTTGGAATCTAATTTTTTCAGGTGAAGTTAGGCATACATTGGCTAGCTTCCATGAATAGAATCACTTTTTTCATCCATAAATGTTTAAAATTCTCCCATGAAGGTGATGTGCATGTCATGCATGACACCAAATATCAGTCATTGGTATCCTGGGGGGATATTCTTTGGATCATTTATGGCCCACTCCAGTTGGTCCACTCCCTTTGAGAACAAACCTACTTTACTGAAACTATGTAAAGTATAAGACTGGGGGAAATGGACAATCGAAAGTAATCCCTCAGGTAGTGCAACAACAACCTGCCTCCTCATCTCAAAAGGGAAAGTAGAGGCCTTCCCATCCTCAGGGCGCCCCTTCTACTCCACTTTCTAAAGAAGAATTTTTGATGTCTACTCGTAGATTCCACATAAGTAGTCCAATAGCGCTTGCTTGGCGTAAATCCAAGATCAATATTTAAGACCTTCCTACTATGTCTCCTGGACCTTGGCCCTACCTTTATGGTAGAAGAAAGGATCCCCATGGAGGATCCTCTATGCCTTGGCATTCGCAGCCTCCCACCACTCCTGGTCCTAAAGCAATGAATGGGAAGAGGTTTGCCACCAAGGTGCTAGATTTGACTCCCTCCGTTGTCTCTCAAATTCCTCCTGCTCCCGTTCAGGAGTCTATCCCTCCGTCGAAGATGACTATGATGGAAACTCTTATGGTTGAGCAGGAGCCTTCTATCCCTTCGCAGCTTCTGGCCTATAGCTCAAAGACTCATAGAAACTGCCTTGCTCATGAGGGCAACTACCGGCAAAAGGCTCTAGTAGCTGAGCAAGCCTCCATCCAAAGAAAGGAAGAGGATTCAACTACTCTTGTTTCAAGGTCCCCTGATGCATTCTCCTCTCTTCTCCCCTCTGCTTTTGTTCAAAAAAAATTGATTCTATTCCTCGCTCCCCTTCAAGTGTGAGTGCGCCTAACCCTAAAAAGGTCTAGGTGTTTATTGCTCCTTCGGTTGAGACACCTCTTTTGATGCCCCTCCTGGACATCCCACCATTTTCTAAACTTGTGGACATGTTGAATACTTCAATGGTGTCTGTCATGGTTTTCTCTGCCTCCTTTGCACCTATTTCCTTGTATGTGGGAAGTTCACACCCTCTAATGAAGTAGAAGGTAGAGGTTGGTCCCTCTAGCAATGGAGGGCATAAGAGGATCCCACCTTCAAAGGGTGGTTCTATGCTACCGTGTTCTATCCTAGTGATAGAGAAAGTTCCAACTTCCCCTAAGTTTGTCACTACTGCCA